>PVIH01007224.1:0-102594 GCA_004025045.1 Sigmodon hispidus | reverse complement strand
TTGATTTGCATTTCTCTTATGGCTAAAGATGAAGAGCACTTTTTCAGGTGCCTTTCAGCCATTCGTAGTTCCTCTGCTGAGAATTCCCTTTTTAGATCTGAACCCCATTTTTTGATAGGGTTATTCAAGGTTTTGGGATCTAAATTCTTGAGCTCTTTATATATCTTAGAGATCAGTCCTCTATCACTTGTAGGGTTGAGTGGGATCTCCTGAAGCTGGGAAGCTTCTGCAAAGCCAAGGACACTGTCAATAGGACAAAACGCCAGCCTACAGAATGGGAAAAGATTTTCACCAACCCTACAAGTGAACAAAATACTTTTAAGTGAAATAATAATTAAATGATGAAAAATAATATTTTGAAGTTCTTTAAAATGAGCTCTCATGTAAACCAGACTGACTTTGAGCTCATTATATAGCCAACCTAGCCATAAACTTCTCACTCTTTTTTCTTTGCCTCTTACATGCAATGACTGTAAATGTGGATATAATTATGCCATGTTAGCCTATAGTAAACTATTAATGATTTTGACACATGGTAGTAACACACATATATGAATATATACTGTAACAATATACATCTTGTTATTCATTTTGTAATATTCAAGATATCATTTTTTAATAATGAAGGCTTGGTAGATACTATATATGCTTTTATTATGTATTAGATATTATTTATTATTTTATTAATATTATTTATTAGATACTATATTTATACATATGCTTTTACATATATAAAGCTATGTAAGCTTTTAAAACATAATAAGATGTTTTCCAGCAAAGGCTTACAATGAAAGCTTTCCTGGAACTAATTCCTCCCACATAAGACAGTTTTAGGCTCATGTTTTAAAATATGCTAGAGTGCTTTGGCAGACAAGCCATGTTTGTCAAAAAGGTATTTTTTGTGTCAACAATGCCTCATAGAAGGATAAGGGTTTTTTATACATTAATTTTTAATCCAAAATACTCAAATCCAAATATTGATATACTTAATTGAGTTTTGCTGTGTCGGTTTATTTGGACAGAATGCTGTCAGAGTTGATGACACCAGATAAAACTTCATCCAGCACGGCACTGCTACTTCTGCTTGCTTGACTTTATGTATATGCAGTAAGCTGAAGCACAGTTCTGGTGACAAATCTTGGTATCTTTACTCAAATGCTACTCCCACTGTTTTAATAAAGTAGTTTTAAAATGCATGTATTAGTCTCCTAAAGCTGCCATAACAAACTGTCGTGGGCTAGGTGACAAAGACAGCAGGAATGGGTTGTACCTTAGTTATGGAACTGTGTTCTGTTGAATTTTTTTCTTAGTCATGGCTGACCATCTCCTCCCTGTACTCCATATATATATATAAAGTTTGGCATATATATGTATGTATGTATATGCCAGACATTCATGTGTGCTAGCATGTTTGCAAGAATTACCCTAAAGACCTCACTGTTTAATTATCTGTTTAAGATCACTTCTCCAAGTATCATCCCATTCAATGGAAGGAATTATAGATTTGGAATTCAGTATAGGTATTGTTGGGACACAACAGCCCTCAACAATATTCTTTATATTCTTATTTATACAGGGATTCATTTTTATTCAAATGCACATTGTTCAAATCCCAGATTATAAACTACTCTGGCCCAGAAAAAGTTCAGGCTCTCTTAGTTATACCTATGTGTAAGGTCATGAAATAGTTACAATAAACATGGGTATTTGTCTCTTAGGGCAGGTATTGGATACCAGTCTCTCCACCAGGAATACCCCTTCTGATGTCCATCTCACACTAAATGCAAGACCTTTAGTGAATGTTACAGAGCAGGACTGCAAGCAGCCAATTATAGAATTGGTTAAATAGAGCACATGACTTGATCTCAGTGGGAAGTATGGATTACTTCTTAATTAGTCCTTAAAATTTTCTCTTATTCCATGAGGACAGATTGTTAACCTCCTTTCCATAGGCAACAGAAGCAAATCTTGTTTGGTTTTATTGCCAAAACAAGAACTGACAACAACAAAAACATTTATATTGAAAATTCTAAGATTTAAATATCACTTATTGTGGAATAATGGTGCTAATTATTAAAATTTCTCTGTTTTTGTATACATTCAAAGTCTTGTGTTTTTAAACTTCATATAATATGCAGCAGGAAAGGTTGAGTATATGAGCATAACTGTTTTATTGTAAGCATGTTCATATTTTCAATTTTCTATAAAACTAATTTGTAATGAGTCCCTTTACTTACTAAGCCACCAACAGAATTACTCATTGTTTTTGCAGATGATTTGGTAGATTAGAAATCTCAGTGGACAAAAGCAAGACACTTTTTTACTCCAGAGTTGTGCTACATAACTTTAGGCAATAAATTATTTCTCTGATTTCATAACTGGCTTTCAAAAATGTGATTTTTCAAGAATGGCTTCAAAAGTATTTATAAAAGATACTGAAGATGAGAAAAAAAGCATGTGTCTAGACCCATTGCGTTAACATGTAAGAAGGAGCAAACAAGGGCATGATGCAGGAGGCCTGGGTTGTGGCTGTCCAGCTCTCCCACTGAGGACTGGACAACAGACAACCAGAAGGGAGAGCAGTATTGATCTGTTCTTGACAGATAGGAGGACCCAGCAATGGTTTGAACTGCCTGGAAAAACATCTCAAACTGCTTCTTAAACCTTTTGGACTTGGCCAAATTCAAAACACGTTTTGTCAGGCAGTGTTTTCCCCTTAATTGTTAGGCCCCTGCGTATTTCAAGGGAAATTTAATCCGTATGTTTCTGATTCATTTACACTTAACTCATCAAAATGCTGTTTTGTAAGAGTTATTTGATGTCTAAACTGCAGCAGGAGCAGAGCTTTTGTATGCCTTTTTAAATGTTCTAGCACTGAATAGAACTTCAACCACTAGTCTTTTTTTTTCTTGAAATTTTAATTGAAATATAATTACATAATTTCCCCCCTCCCTTTTCTCCCTCCAACCCGTTTAATATCCTCCCCCATACTCTTCAAATTTATGACCTCTTTTTCTTTAATTATTATTGTTACACATGCACACATATGTGCATAAATACATAAATACAACATGCTAAGTCCGTTTAGTGTTACCTTTATGTATATGACTCCTTGGTATTAGGTAACCATCTGGGAAATTCATCCCTGGAGAGGACTAATTCTCTCTCTCTTAGCACTCTATAGTTCTTTATGTAGGTACAGGGACTCCTGAGGTCTCCCCTTCCACACTAACATGTCTTTTGGTATTGTCATTGTTAAGGTTTTCTTTTAGTAGCCATATTATTGAAGTATCATGAGGAAAACTTCTCTGACATTTCTAGGAGACATAAACTTGAATGAAGACTTCCTGGTCCTCTACTTCTTCTAATCATTCTTCTGTCTTTTCCACAAGTTCCCTGAGCTTTAGGTGTGGGATTGTGTTGGTTCTAGACACAGCATGATCAGTTATTCTTTGCACTTTGACCAGTTATTACTTTGTGCAATGGCCTTGAGCTGCCTCAAAGGGGCGGGGGCTACATTTATTAGCAAGAATAAGGATAACTAGACAATTGTTAGAAAGTACATTGGCTTAGTAACCTGGCAGTAGTATGTTCTCTTAGAGGAGTCATGGCCTCACTAGTCCCAGGTACCTTGTACTGTTTCCATATCAGTCATGATTTCCATTCTGTTCAGCAGGCCTTAAGCCTAATTAGAAAGCTGGTGGTCACCACCAAGATATATATGTCATTATTGCATGTTAGGACTACATTTTAGGAATATCCTACCATGCTGGTCATTGTTGTGGTTCATAGGCATCACGTCTGGGAAGGACAGTTAGTTGCTTCCCTCTTTTTGCAGCTTACAAGCCATTCCCATTATTATGAAAGCTAGCCCTCAGAGAGGGGGCTTTTAGGTCAGATTTATCTTGAATTATGTGAGTCCTGTCTTCAAAACTTCATGGTGTCTTCAGTAATAGGGACTTCAATATGTAGGAACAATAAGGAACAATATCATTCAGCTACATATTTTTGAAGTCTCTTAAACTCCCATGACCAATAACACAAAAGAAGGCTTCTCATGCCTTGTATCAAGGGATTTTGCCAGTCTAGAGTCATAATTTTAATTTTTAGATTAAGACTCACAATATTCAAATACCTTTCAACTTTCTCAAGAATGTTTTATGACTTGTCAAATACAACTAGTTAGACATTCTAGGATCATATATGGATAGTCTTTCCTGCAGCTGTGAGGTTATTTTCAGTTAAAGACATCTCTCCTGCAGGCCATTTCACATTCTAAAGAGGCCTTCTGTTAACCTTCTGTGGTACCATTATAGAACTGGTTGCAATCATTTCTACTTTCCCATAGGTTAACCACATCTGAAGATGTTAGAGCATAACAGATACCAACTCACAAGGTAAGGCACAACAGACCACCTATTAAACAATTAAAGGCATACCTGGGAAAGTGACAATTGAAACAGCAGCCTAAAGTCTGAGCTAGCCCTGAACATAGATGTTGCTTTGGAATAGGAATGACTCTAGCTGTTCTTTACTCTCCTATCATTGAACCTCAAGATACAGAAAAATGAGGAATTCCAATGTGCTTACTTTGCTTTATGTAGCTACTCCCTTGGTATTTAATTTTCCGTCATAGACAAAATATTCTTTATAAGGGAATGTTAGCTATGGAAAGATGGATGGGGAGGATAGTTGTTAACTCCTTCATAGATCTTAGACTAGGTTTGTCACATGGCCCATCTTTTAAAGTCCCTGCTATATTACGAAGGAGCCCTTTCTTTAAAATGTGGCACTTCTAGAGCAGGTCAATATATTAGTATGACTCAGAATTTATGAAGCTACATGTGGAGGACTTTCAGCTTCAGATGAAATGGAGTAACATAGTCTACTTTGTCCCATCTCTGAACAGAAGACATGAAGCAGCTATTTAATAATACCCCAAATTTAACAGAAGTAAGCTGATTGAAAAGAATGTCTTAAATCATGATACCAACATAAAGGTTACAAGTTCTATTTTTGCTGATTGGTATCCTAGAAGTGAGGACGAGGGTACAGATATGAGCAGCAGGAAATGCCTTCTACTTTTGATTTAAAGAGAAAATAGATACTATAACACTACAGACTGCAGTGATCTACTGATCTATCTTTCTTTCCTCTTGCCTTCTTCCTCTCTATTTCCTCCCACTCTTCCCTCTTCCTTTCTTGCTCCTACTGTCACAGAAATCCCAAGCAATCTTGTGGTTGCAGGAGCCCATAGCAGTATGGAGCTACAAGACTCAAAACTGAGAGAGGACTTCAGGATTCTTCATCCACAGGTTTCCAGGACTAAGGAAAACTCCTTGCTTTTTCTTGGTCCTCCTGCCACTTTGGGTCCAGTTGCAGAAGTCTGTGATAGTACAAAGTATCTAAGGTACAGTTTCAATGAGTCAAAGGTTGAAGAGGACAGCAAACTAAGACATCAGGAAAGCACTGCTATAAAAGCTTTGTTAATCTTGGTCTTTCCTACTGAGCTGCACACCCATAGATGACATTCAATCCATTACAGAAAAAACTTTGAGAACTGAACTCAGAAATGCATAAACCACAGCTTAAACTGGCTTCTGAGCAGTATAGAGAAGAAAATATAATATTACAAAACCTAGCAGGTAAACCAGCATTGTAATCACAGTATGGGATATATGCTGAGATTTGCTACAAAAGCATAATGCTCTAAATATTCAGGATATAAAACAAAATTTCTCAGTATACAAAAAAGTCACAAAAATCTCAGATCATAAGAGAAAAGAAGCTTAAGACATTCTACCATGAGAATGGCAGAGGTATTAAGTGATATACTGAAGGCTGAAAAGCTTTGAATATCTCAGATACAATTTCAAACATCATAATCAATAAAGATACTGACATTTCTTTAAAGAAAAGAAGATACATAGAATCAACTAGAAAGCTTTAGAGTAGAAAAATATATTTAATGAAAGCTCAATTAGTTCACTGCATGGTAGAGGTATAATAAAAAAAAAATTCCCAAATTTAAAGTTAGGTCACCATAAATTATCAAATTTTAAAGAAAGGGGGAAAGAAATTGAAACAAACAAAACCTAGAATAACAGAGAACAGTTATTTCTCAGAGAACAGCAGGTTGACAGTGAAATATCTAACATTTTTGTCACCTAAGAGAAAGGAATCAGGATGTGATGAGAAAAAAAATACCTGTAGATAAAGAATCACTAAAACACTTTAGACATGAGAGTTATGTGACCCCAAACAATGAAATGATTTCCATGTCAAGGGACATTATATAAAGGCAAAGACTGAACACAGGACCACAAGAAGATGATTATACATGATCTATAGGAGAACATTGGTTCATAATGCCTGTAATTTTCATATCAGGAGAGACAAAATGTCAGAAGAGAGTGTCACATGTTTCAGGTATTGCAAGAGAAGAATTGTCAGCTCAGATCTATGTTAGTCAAAATGTCTTTCAAGGGTGAAAGTCAAATAAATGTATTTTCTGATTTAAAAAAAAGCAATAGAATTTATTCATAGCTCATTTGCTAAAATAATTACTAAATATAACTCTGAATGGTGTGAGAATAGTTACAGCAGCAGAAATGAAGAAGACAATGGAAATGCCAATTATTAGACTAAATGGACATATCACTTTCTTCTTTCATTGAAAATAAAAGTTTGACAGCAAAATAAATAGTAAGACAAGTAATTAATATGGCAAAACATCTACATTTCTTTTTGAAGTTTTAAATTGCTAATATAAGCTATTTGAATATATACAGGCTATAGAAAGCAAGTAAATACATCATACATTATACAGAAACCACAAAAATAACAAAGAACACACATAAATTGCATAGTAAACAGGTTTAACTAGAAAACTTTCCTTAAAATAGTCATTTAATACCCCCAAAGCCAAGAAATAGGACATTAGGGGGAAAAGTCCAAAGTTGATAATTAGAAAACAAATAAAAAATAAAATAATTGAAGTCAATCAGGCATAACAATTATTAATAATTACATTAAATACAATTGTACTGTGCTAGAGAAATGACAAAGAAAATATAGGTGTAGCAATCTTATTTGTATTTCTCCCCTTGATAAGCCATGCTTATCATTCTTATCCTCTGTATAGTTATTGTTAACTCTTCCACATTTTAAATTCTTTTTACTGTGTTTTTTTTTTGATAAATACAAAATAAAGAAGGAAAAAAAAAAGAGAAATGGCTTAGTGGTTGAATGAATAGATTGTTCTTTCAGAGGATTTGAATTTGGTTTCTACTATTCATACTGTGCAGCCTACAACCTCCTATAATTTTAGTGCCAGGATATTTGACACTCTGTTCTGGCCTCCTTTGTCACCTGCATACTTTATGAACAGATAGAAACACACTCATACACATATAATTAAAAATAAATCTTAAAAAATACACATATAATTAAAAATAAATCTTAAAAAATACAAATGCACTAAATACATCAATTAGAACCAGGAGATTTACAGAATGGATAAGTATGTCTACAAGAAACACATTTTCAATATGGAAATATAAACTAGCTAAAAGCAAGAGTATGAAAACAATACCCATAGCAAACAAAGCCACAGAAGCTATGAAACTAGACAGATCTGGATTTAAGAAACTGTCAAGCAGGAAGAGAAATTTCAAAAGATCATCAAATGCTCAACTGTCCAAGTACTTATGGAAATCAGAGATCTATCTACTCCTAAACACAGAGCTTTGAAAGATAAAGTAATACTGACAAAACTGTAGGAAATACATAAGTATATAACTATCCTCAGATACCTCCACTCTCTTCTCTCAGTGACAGGTCTCAAGGGCTTTAAACTGAACAAAAACTGAAGGATAAAAAGTTAAGCAAGGATTCCTTAAACACAACACCAAAGACATGTTGCATAAAGGACAACAAAACATCAAATTGAACTTTTAAAAAATTAAACAGTTTAATGTCTGTGAAAGACACTGCTAAGAGAAGAGAAAACAAATATTTGGCAAAAGACCTCTAACCAATATATATTTAAAAATTAATATGAATCAGAATCAATCAGACAATTAAAAATTAGCAAAAGACAAACTAACACACTTAACTAAGGATAATGGTAAGAAATGATTATGCACAAAAAGATGTTCTGCATCATCAGCCATTGAGAAAACCCAATTGAAGTCATGATGAGATACCAATTCTCTGCCTTTAGAAGTGGTAAGATTAAGAAGACCATGTACTCAACGAATGGAAAACAAAATTGCGTAGAATCATGTGACAGCTTTTATGCATTACCAAAATGGAACTTTGTGTTGACAGAGCAGAAGGAACAATGCCGTCAGCAGCCTGGCTTAGCAGGCACACAGCGGAAAAATAAATCAAGCCATTGAATATTTTCACCTTTGCACATAGTTATAACTTATATAGGAAATAAAAAACTTGGGAGTAGTCAAAATCATAACTCACTCAAATATTTAAAGCAGAACTTGTGATGATCTATATTTTGATTTTAAACAGAGTATAGTTTTCTGACTTTAGGATGATAAGTTATTACTAGGCTGTAGCTGATATGTTCTATATGAGGCCTAAGTGTTTCAACCATTTTCATGGGTATATATGTGACAGCTTAGTTTCAAAGCAATGTGTGGAGTAAGTAGGCAAGTACAGTTTTCTAAGAATCATTGTCAGTGCGTCATATCTAAAGAACCATAAAGTCTCATGGAGTTTAGTCATGCCGAAGTTTAAATAAATGAAGAAATGAATACTCCACACTTACAAAAATTATAAAAACAGTTGTTTCAGGCATGACTTTGGAAATAGTTGAATCAATACTTATAATATATTTATAGGAATATATTTCCTGTACAACAAAGAAGGTGAAATATGCTGAAGAAACTGGCAAATTAAGTGATGTCAAAGCTAAAGTAACATGTAGCTACATATAACACAGCAAAGAAACATGTCAAAAATAGAAACATCCACTGTACATAACCTGGTTCCATACTTCCTTGCTGTATGTCCTGAGAAAATTATTCTATTTTTTGGAGTGTTAATTTCATCATCTATAAAAATGAACTTTAATGGTTCTTTTTGGAGATGTTGACTAAACCCTGGCAAACACTAAGTAGTAAAATGAATTAGCTTTTGTGTTTTACCTTCATAGAAAAAATATGTTGGAAGATTTCTAAAACCCAAGCAATAGGAAAATTAACACATCTTGTACAAATATCACACATTTTATTTTACATTTAAACCATATTTATGCCATGAAAATTGTTGAAGCATTCAAGTTCCTTCAAAGCTATACATGAATCACTACTTTCTGAGGCCAATTTAACTGCCTATCATATGAAAGGGTGCAGTTTCATGTGGCATTTTTCAGAGAACCTTGTTCAGCCTCTAGAAGATCTGACTCTTAGCCTGACATGGCCACTCTTTAGTTGACTGACTATTAAGTAGTCAGCTCACTTTTTTAGGACCTTAGCTATTGCTTACAAATGGTTGAACTGGCCATGGTCCTTTTTTGTGTCTTTCTAGGGTCCATATTTTATGACATCTGCCACATTCTATCATGGCATTTGTGTGATCATCCCACCAACTCAACCATTGAATGCTTAGCCAAACAAATAACCCAAGAAAGAGTGGACTCTGATCATCCAGATTCTGACTGTGTTTCTCTCTGTAAGAAAACAGAAGAAACAAAACATCTTGAGTCTGCAGATGAATGACACCCAGGGGGATGTCTGAACAAGGGATCTTCCAGGTGCTCTGCTGACTGGTCTTTTGTACTGGTAATGCTTTGAGTATGACAATGTCTTTACTTTTGTTTCTAGCAAGAATTAATATATTACTTATGATGTTTAATAAGAAGCAGCTGTTCCCAATGAGGATGGAGCCCAGTTGCCCATTAATTCTGGTTGGCTTTTCTTGCCGTGGTGAATGGAAGCAGACAGAGGAGGTGATCCACGTGATATGTTGCAATACCAAAGTTGTCTGCAGACAGAAGAGCTGAGAACAATTGTTCTGTATAATTCAAAATGTATGGGGCAATGATATGATGTTTAAAATTAGAAGAGCATTTGTTCTGTATAGTTAAAAGCTAACAAGCCCTAATAATATGGCCATGAAGTTCAGATTCTAGGAAATGACTTACAAAACAGATGATAAAGCTAATGAGTCCATAGTTATTAAACAGCTACTATGAACTAGGTATTTGGATGTCATCAGACAGCATCACCTATTATGCACTAACTCTTGTGAGGAACCCATTCCAAGAAATAAACCCATGGATTGCCACTCACATATTTCGAGTAATTTTTCAAATATCAGTATCATAAACACACTTCAGTTTTTATTCTTGTATTCAAGTGTGTATGTGTTCAATAGTCTCTCTCTCCCTCCCTCTCTCTGTCTCTGAAAGAAAGTGAGATTTGTTCAGTTATTTTATTTTTGTTTATTTGCTTTTCTTGATAAAACTTTTACCTTAAAGAATGCCATAGTATTGTTAGACAAAACAATATGAAAATTTATAATTGTACCTTAACCGCTTTATATTATATAGAGTACAAAGCCACTATGCTAAATTAGATTACTATTATGAGCATGAGCAGCATCTGTATCATTGTTCCACTAATGTAGAGTCACATGGTTTGCTTTAACCTTGCATAGGTATAGGGCACATTGCTGAACCTTGACTTTGGGAGGTCACATGACTTCTCTTGACTACTGAAATGTTAGCAGATGAGTTACTGAGGTTGAACTTGCTTTCTTGTGCTTCTGCTGTTGCAACAAAAACAACTTCCTTGGCTGTTCTGTTCCTTTAGTCTGATTTCTCCAGAATTGTAATAAAGCATTATCACAATATACAGAAAAACATCTGACATCAGATCAAAGTAAACCCTTTAGTAAGGAAAAGTGCAGCTTTATCAACAACTTGACACTGAGACGTCGAGGCTCACATAAATGACAGTAAAGGACCTTTGAACAAGGTCGTTAAGTTTGAGTCTGATTTAACTTATGGCAATAGTCTTTACAATCACAATGAGAGAAATTTAAACAATGTGGCATAGAGTTGTACTCTGCTTCAATAAAAAAATCAATTTTTTAAATCAGAGCAGATGTGTGCACTCTAGTGGAGATATCCTAATGGAGAGAATGGCTTCAGAGCACACTGGTATGTGGCAGGTAGACCTTCCCTTAAGAAATTACAAGGGTGTCATGTTGATTTGCATTTCCCTGGTGGTTAAGTGTGTTGAACATTTCCTTAAATGTATCTTGGCCATTTGAAATGTTTCTGTTGAGAATTCTCAGTTTAAATCTGAATCCCATTTGAAAAATTGAATTACTTGGCATTTTGGTGTCTCATTTCTTGAGTTCTTTGTATATATTGGAGATCAGCCTTCTGTCAGAAGAGGGATTGGTGAAGATCTTTTCTCATTTGGTAGGTTACCATTTTGTCTTACTTACCATGTCCTTTGCCTTGCAAAAGCTTTTCAGTTTTAGGCGGTATCATTTATTAATTGTTGATTTCAGTGTCTATACTACTGGTATTACATTAAGGAAATTGTCCTCGGTGCTAGTGTGTTCAAGGCTATTTCCCACTTTCTTTTCTATCAGGTTCAGTATAACTGGATTTATATTGAGGTCTTTGATCCACTTGCACTTAAATTTTGTACAGGTTATAGATAGAGATCTGCTTGTATTTTTCTATCATGCCATCATACAGTTGTGTTAGCACCATTTGTTAAAAATTCTTTCTTTTTTTCATTGTATCATCTTGGCTTCTTTGTCAAAAATCAGGTGATCAGAGGTGTATAGATTTATATCAGGGTTTTATTTTGTTTTTCCATATGAAGTTGAGGTTTGTCTTTTTTTTGTTGTTGTTTTTTGTTTTGTTTTTTTGAGGTCTGTGAAGAGTTGTGTTGGAATTTTGATGGGGATTGCATTGCATCTTCCATAGATTCCTTTTGGTAAGATTGCTATTTCTTACTGTGTTAATCCTTCTGATCTATGAACATAGGAGATCTTTTCAATTTTTGATATCTTCAAGTCCTTGCAACAGTGAAGGGCATGCCTGAACTCATCATCTCCTATAATCAGTTTGATGACTATCCTAATTGCCATCTTAGAACATTCATGCAGTAACTGATGGAAGCAGATGCAAAAATTCAAAGCCAAGCACCAGGCAGGGCTCTGGGAGTCCTATTGAAGAAAGAGAGAGGAAGATTTGTTTGAGCCAGAGGAGTCAAAGTCATGACAGGGCAACCTACAGAGACAGCTAACCAGAAGTCCTTAGAGCTCACTGACTCTGAATTGAAAGCAAGGGAGCCTGCATGGGACCAACCTAGGCCCTCTATATGTGTGTGACAGTTGTACAGCTTTATCTGTTTGTGGGGCCCCTTGTAGTGGGAACAGGACCAGGCTTTGGTGCTTGAGCTGATTTAGGGGATTTCAGTCCCCAAACTAGGCTACCTTGCCCAACTTTGATGCAGTGAGGAGCTTGGTCTTGTCTCATCTTGAAGTGCTATTATTTGTTGCCTCCCATGGAAGGCCTGTCCTTTTGAATGGAGATGGAGGAGGAATGGGTGTAGGAGTAGGGAGGTGGGAGGTAGGGGAAAGGGTGGGAGAAATAGGAGAAGATGGAGGAAGGGAAACTGTGTTTCTCATGTAAAATAATTTTTTAAAAAACTTAAAGAGAAAAAAATTAGAAGAGATGTGCTCAGTAAGAATGTCCCAAGAAAATGGATCAAAAAGCCACAAATTTTCAGAGTTCATCCCAGTGCAGACAGAGGTAGAGAGATCTGCTTCACAGTCAAAAACCCCCGAGGGACTATATTTTAGCAAGAGATGAATTCACAAAAACAATACTTTGGGATGATTCCACACAATGCATCAAAGTTTCAATGCATTCAAACTCATCCTAGTATCCTGGCTCATCTCCAAGCCTAAAGTGTATCCGAGGAGCCTACAATGTAAGAGAATTTACCTCTTGGCTCATGTGTGCTTCCAGAAATTCAGTATTAAAAAGACCTTTGTTCAATCATGTGAAGAGAGCCTTTTAAGGTAAGGAAAACATGGATTTCCTGAATGGAAGCTGTACCTTGTGTTGTAACATTAAACTATTGGCTCCCTTAGACAGTGTCATGAACTTTATCATGCTTGGCAGTTGGAATTGATGACAAATAGTCTGGCAGAGTAAATAGACAAGAACATAGTGCTTGGATATTGATTTAATGTCTTTAATTCATAATGTTTACGAATTTAAGATAGATCACTACATTTAAAACATTACCATCTATTGACTATAAACAAATGTTTTTGAAATATTTTTAAACTATCTTACTTTTGTTAATAAAAATTTTAAAAAATATAATTACCATTGCCACATGGCTTACAGAATAATTAGTAAGTTTGGCTACTTAACATTCCTTTGCTCCCATACTATCCAATTTCTAAGTTTACATGTCTCTTCCTTCTACAACCAAAAGCAATTCATGAAAACAGCAGCCATGCCCTAAAACATGAGATGAATCCAACAACAACAACAACAAAAAAGTAGATTTCTGTAGATATGGAAAGACTGGCAAATCATAATTATATCTTCACTTGTATTTAGTAGGTTCTGAAGAAAATAGCTTCTATGGCTGGCCACGAAGTTTACTATATCTTATAGCAAAGGTGAGAGATGGAAGATTTCTTTCTGATGCATCCATCTAAGGATCATGTCATCATTCTGAGGCCTAATTCCCTTCTGAGGAAATATGAAAAGGGACTTGCTCATTGTTATTCCTGAAGATAATCTCATCCTATACAAGGTGCTAAAAAGGAAATTTATACTAACTGCCAAGAGAATGATTTTTCAAGGCCTCAGAAGATACTGTATTTCTTCTATATCTCATCTTTACCTTTCTTCAAGTGTAGATGACTCAGTTTGCTTATGAGCATGTTAGAGAGCCATACTTTATTTTTCTCTCTTTTTTATTTTTTATTTAAAATTTTAAACATACCCGACACTATTCCTCCTTTCTCCTCTCCTCCCAGTCCTTCCTCAGCTTCCCCCACTATTTCTTAGAGAGGCTAAGGACTCCCAGGGTAAGTCAATGCAATCTCCCATATCCAGTTGAAGTAGGATCAAGTCCCTCCCCCCAAGATCAAAGCTGAGCAAAGTGTCCCTTTGTAGGGATTGGGCTCCAAGAAGCCAGTTCATATACTAGCTATAAATTGAGGTCTCACAAACTGCCAATGCCATTCAACTGTCACCCACATTTGAAAGGCTCAGTTCAGTCACATGCAGGTTCCCCAGCTTTAATTTTAGAGTCAGTGAGCTCCCAATAGCTTGGCTCAGCTGTCTCTGTAGATTTCCTCACCATGATCATGACCCTTTTGCTCATAAATTTCTGTTTTCTGTCTTCAGCTAGACTGGGAACTCCACCAAGTGCTTAGCTATAGATCTCTGCATTTGTTTCCTACAGTTTTTGGATGAAGGCTCTATAAGGACAATTAGAGCGATCATCCATTTGCTTATAGGGAAAGGCTAGTTTAAGCACCCTTTCGACATTGCTTGGAGTCTTAGCTGGGGTCATCTTTGTGAGTTCTTGGGTGTTTCCCTAGTACCAGGTTTCTCTCTAACCCCACAATGGCTCCCTCTATCGAAGTATCTATTTTGTTGTTCTCCCTCTCTGTCCCTCCCCTAATGGAACCATCCCATTTCCTCAAGTTCTCTTTCCACCTCCCCTTGCCCCCTTCACACTATGTCACCAATTTACTCAGGAAATCTTTTTTATTTCTTTTTCTCAGGGTGGGTCCATGGATGTAGAGAGCCATACTTTAAATTGTAGAATTGGTGCAAGTAAAACCTTCATCCCTCAAAGAGTATGCTAAGCGGTAATATGCCATGTGGAATATCCTTAAGGCTTCGGGTTTTATAAGGTGGTTATGGAACTTTTGGAACAAGTCTTTCAGCTAAGCTGAACTGGAGTTAGTTTAGGTAATACTTGTTTCATAGCAGTTGTAACGGGTCAGTAGGGGTGATGCTATTCCTTCAGACAGTGAGAGACAAGACTCAATAGTTAGATTTTTTTAATTCTAAAACTATCATATTCCTATGAGTAATCTACAGTTTGGATCATCAATAGCTCTGGCAGAACTATATTCTTTTTCCAAAATGCAAGGGCTTGTGAATAGCAAAAATGATATAAGGGATGAGGAAAGGAGAAAGAAGAAGGTGTATGCCTGGTACTTCTAGTGTGCTCAGCACCTGAACCTACATCTACCCTAAAACATGGAGCCAGCACAAATCAAGGAGGGGTTCTTCATTTTATAAGCACTGATCTGGCACTTTACTTGTAGCTTTTAGGACTGTTCCGGACCATCACTGAATGAGCAGAGGTTGCCTTTTCTAAGTGAATCATGGCATTGTTTGAGGAAACGTAAGGGTAGGTGAGGAATGAGTCCTAATTGAACTGTTATTTAGACTGTGCAGCAGTGACTTCAATGACTAGATAAAACATAATTTAGTTGTAGTACAAAGTAAAACTGGAAAATACTCATGTTCAGTTCAGAAAAGCCTCTCAAAAGTAGTAAGATACAGCAGAGTTTTTATTTTTAGTCTTTGACATTGAAACAAACTAAATTCCAGAATCTTAAAGTGGGGAGCAAATACGATTTAACTGAGTTCCAAAGTAAACACTAGTCCAACAGAGGAAGGAGACATGATGTGTGTGCGGGGTGCGCTCCACTCAGAGAGGGAAAGAGAAACGAGAGAGGAAGAGTCACAGGAAGGGACGAACGCACAGAGGAAGAGGCAAGAGACACACATAAGAGAGACACAGGGGAGGGAGACAAAGGGTAAAGGACTCTGGTATAACAATTTTAGTATGTTAAATGATCTGTTTTTATATAAATTAGTTTTCTTTTATAGCTGAAGCTTGGTAAACAATTAAAGTTAATAAAATGCACATTTATTGCCCATGTAGCATACCCAATATTCCTAACTTAAAACTCCAAGTAAGAACAAGGAATTTGGAACACAAAACATAGAATGTGCAGCATGGCAATGTGCAGAGCCCACCATCAGAATGCACAGAAACCAAGCACAGTTGGCACTTCATAATTACAAGTGGCACAGCACTCGGGCAGAGGGCCAGCTTCCTTAATGCATATGACTCAATATGGAATGTTTTTGTTCCTCGTGTGTAACTACTACCGATGCTGACAGCTGCCCAGGTGCTCTAATGTGCACTGAACTTACACAAGCTGGCAGCAAATTTTCCTGAGCATGATTCAGATACAGTCAACATGGCCAAGATTTGGATTTGTATACAAATACACATACAAATGAGTACTTAATTTTATGAAGACACACATATGCACATGACTATCACAACAAATACATTTGTATATTATTTAAGATAATAATATATAAATATATTTTGTAGATAACATGCATAAACACTGTATTATGATTAACTTTCATGCATTATTCAAGGCTTAATCAAAAACTAATTTTAAAATCACAAGAAATGAGGCAATTGACTAAAGAAACAAATGATCATTTTGTTTCACTTATTCCTATTATTCCTCAAGAGTTCTGCAGTTTCCTGTAAAGAGTAGTCTAACAGATATGAATGTTAAGATTTCTTACCTGTTGGGCACCAAGCTTATTTGCATAAAAACAGAAGGATTTTATGTTAAAACTATGAAGATTTTTGTTTGGTAATCCAAATAGGTATTTTTTAATTGGTTCAGTAAATCCTAAATTCCCTCAGTTTTTATTAAGTCAGTGTGTGAACACTGTGTTCTGGAATATTCCTGAGTCTACTGCCATTCTGCTCAGCCAAGGTCAATTGACTCACAAAAGATACCTGGCTCTGTGGTTTTCCATGTCACTGTGTTGTATGGTAGATTCCTGGGACATTTTCATTTTACTGTCTGAGAATTCGTATCCTCTGACCATCATTTCATCATTTTCCATTTCTCTGTCTCTCTTTCCTTAGCTCCTGGGAACTATAATTTTAATTAATTCTCTATCTTTATAACTCTAATTCTCTCTCTGTCTCTGTCTCTCGCTGTCTCTCTGTCTCTGTCTCTGTCTCTGTCTCTGTCTCTCTCTCTCTCTCTGTGTGTGTATGTGTATTCCTGCGTAAGCTTGTGTGTGTGTGTGTGAGAGAGAGAGAGCATGTTCATGTGCTAATGCACACATATTCACATGGATGCTATGTGATGTGTGTGGGTCAGAGTACAACCCTGGGTGTTAGTGTTTCTCTCTACAATGCTTTAAGGCAGAATATATTTTTTTTCCACTGTACACTCTAAGATACACTATATCCTGACTCCTACAGTGTACATGTTCACCGACTCCATGCCTCTGTGCATTCTCCTGCCTCCTCTCCCATATCATCAAGGGAGTCCTGGGATCACAAATAAGTGCTATTGACTTCACTTTACTTGGGCTCTGAGGATACAAGTTCAAGTCCTCACACTTGCAATGTAAGGATTTTTTGCTTGTTGAGCCATCTCTCCATCCAACTCAAAATTTGACCTAGGTTTTTGGGGTTTTTCCTCATAATTGAAACTGTACAGTATTTGTCATTCTTAGACTTAGCATCATGCTCTCTGGATTTACTCAGGTTCTACTATGTATGAGTATATCTATATAACAGTTTCATTATCCTTCCTCTGTTGATAGACACAGGTTGTTGTTTTGTGATTTGGTTACTGGTAGCAATGCTAAAATGTGTAATGCTCATGAAGGTGCCTGTATCTCCACTACTAATGCTGTTTTTTGTGTGTATATCCAGCAGGCTTTCAAGATTATGTGCTAGTTCAATTGCTTACATTTCTGAGGGAACTCCCATTTTGTTTGTTCATAAGTGCTCTGTTAGTTTACATAGCCATTAATAGTGTACAAGGAAATGCTTTCCTTTACAACATCACTAACAATTGTCATTGTGAGGATCTGAATAGGAAGAGCCTACATAGACTCATGCATTTGAATAATTGGTTCGTAGGGGCTGTCATTATTGGGAGATGTGGTCTTGTTGGAGTAGTTTAGTTTTGCAGGAAGAAGCTTGTCAATAAACAGTTTTATATTCTGAGCACAGTAACTTTGTTACCAAGACCTACCCATTCCGTACCTCTCAGGACAAATATAAGCATTGTTGTTCTGCTGTGGTGATATGTTACATATTTAATAAAACCTGGAATATTAAGAGATCAACCCAGAGTCAAACTAGGCAGAGGTAGCTCCGGGAGTGCTGGATCTCTGTTAGTGAGTACAAGGCCAAACAGCTGGGCTTCAATGGCACATGCCTTTAATCCCAGCAAAGAGAAAGCCAGGAGTGGCCACCTATGCTTTAATCCCATAATTCCAGAGACAGAGCTATTTCTGTTTCTGTGAGTTCAAGGCTGACTACCAAATAGTTATGCCTTTAATCTTAACCTGGATGGGATACAGCTGGGTGAGAAGGGTATTTAAGGCAGGTTTAGGAAAACAGCAGCAATTAGAAGTGACCAGGAGGAAAGCTGAGGAAGCTGGAAAATAGCTGGGTGAGATTTGACTGTGGTGTTTCCTCTGTCTGATATTTCAGCCTTTCCCAGATATCTGGCTCTGAGGTTCTTTCATTACAACCAGAATTCATGTATCATTCTGCTTCACAGCATTGCCTCTAATTTCATAAATATTATATATATATATATATATATATATATATATGCAATCTATGATCAATAGAGAGAGACAGCATAAGAAGTTATATGCCTGGGATTACATAGGCTGAGATTTGAGGTCTCAGAAGTTCAAGCCAGTTCACATCCCGCTGCCTGTGGATCAAAATGTAGAACTCTCAGTTCCTTCTGCACCACCGTGTCTCCCTGCAGACTGCCATGTCCAATCATGATGGAAATGGACTGAAACTCTCAACTGTTAGCCACCCAATTAAATGTTTTCCTTTACAAAAGTTGATATGGTCATGGTGTCTCTTCAGAGCAATAAAACCCAAAGACATTCTTTATTCCTCATCTTTACACACTTGAAATTTAAAAAAATTAAAAATTTTATATATGAGTACTGTATTTATACAATTTCTATTTCCCTCTCCTATTTTATACTCCCCATACCCACCCCACTCTTTCTCAAATTATTGACCTCCTCTTAATTATACATATATATATATATATATATATATATATATATATATATATATGCAAACACAGACATACACATGCATGTGTGTGTTTAGTTAGAGCTGTCCACTGGGGATTGGGTACCCTATCAGTGGCCTGTTCTAGAGAAGACTGATTCTTTTCTTAGCAGCAATTAATTGACTATAACTCTTCATCTCATGATGGAGTCTTGGGATAACAGGCATACTGGAGTTTACTTTGCATTTTCATTTTCTCCTCTTAATAAAGTTTAACAATTTTTCAGTTGTATATTATCCAGTTGTATATACATATATATGTGTGTGTGTGTATAAATACAAGTACTTTATTTTTTATATTTATTTTGGGATTTGTTATTGTTGTTTTTGTTTTTGAGACAGAGTCTTGACATTTATACCAGGCTAATGTGGAGCTCATTACATAGCTCAAGCTGGCCTTGAATTCATGATCTTCTTGCTACAAACTCCAGGTACTGGGATGAGTGGCAAGTGGTTCCACACCGATGATGTTAGCATATTAACCTTTAACTGAGATATTGTTTCTATATATTTTACCCTGCATAATAGGTTTTTCTTTTAGTTCTTCCTTTTTGTGTGAAATATGTGGTATAGCTCAGTGTACTTTATTTATTTTTTGGCATCTTTGCTTGTTTTATTTGTGATGTGTGTGTGTGTTTGTGTGTGTGAGTGTGTGCATGTTAAAGTGACTATTAAAGCCAGAGTCAATAATTCTGCCATGTGTCTTTCATAATGTTATATCTTGCAGTTACATTTTAGCATATAATACACTCTGAATTAATTTTTGTGCTTACTATGGAATAAAGATAAATTTCTTTTTATTCTTTACTTTCAAATTCAGATTTCCCAGAAGCATTTGTGGAAGAAGTTATCTTTTCCCTGTGGCATGCTTAAGTGCTCTTGTTTTTTATTTATTTTTTAAAATAAAATACCAAGCACAGTTACTCCTCCCTCCCCTTTTCTCAATTCTCCCTCAGTTTCTCCCAACCCCATACTCTCATCCATTTTTCAGAGAGGGTAAGGACTCCCAAGGTAAGTCAATGCAGTGTGGCATATCCAGTTGATATGACTTACCCAGTTCCTCCCCCCAGTATCAAGGCTGAGCAAAGTGTTACTTTGTAGGTGATGCACTGCTTGGATGCTCTTATGAGCACACAAATTATACATATATATATATACATACATCTATATGTATATATATATGTGCATGTATAATATTTTGATAAAAGTATATTATCTTCTCTTTTCTCATTCCCCTCCCACCAAACCTTTTCTTCTTTCTAAACTACCCTTCTACTTTTATTTCTTTAAAATATTTTCCCACTGCTTTTAAGTACTGTTGCTTGCAAAAATGTGGATAAAGTTTGTATTGGCAAGGTCAGGGTCTGTTTACAAAGGCTGTACTACTGAGGAATATGACATCCATGTCCCCGTTCTACTAACCATTAACTACTTATATGCTGTATAAGATTTCAGGCCTGGACTTCCAGGCCTAGCCCTGAGGTTCAGACCCACTTGAAGCCCCATTGCCACTTAGCACCAAATAGTCACACAAAGGCTTATATTAATTATAATCCTTATAATTATAAGTTGATCGATCTAGGGTCCAAGCATATAACTTGCTAACTCTTCTTAATCTAACCCATGATTCTTATTTTATTTAGCCATTCGGTTTGGTACCTTTACTCAGAGCAGCATTTCAACTTTTTCCTCTGCTTCTGCTGGTGTCTCATCATGGTGTCTGTGTGGTATGTTCCTGTCTTCTCTGCTCTGGTCATCCTGGCCCCAGAGTTTTCTTAGTCTGGTAGCCTCGCCCACACTTCCTGTCTGCCTTCTGGCCATTCAGCAATTTTATTAAACCAGTAGGCAGGACAATTATTTACAGTGGAACAGAATACAATCCCACTACACTTATAGCTCCCCAGGGTGGGCTAGAACCTTATGAGTTGCTGCTCTGTGATGGAATAATGAAAAATTTAAGTGAGGATAAAGGGACAGCATGGGAGAGGGGAGAGTTAACCAAAATGCCTATGCATAATTCAGGGCCTTTTCATCGTGACACGGGGAATTTGGGAGTTTGTTTTTCTATTTCGGTGAGAATATTATTGGGATTTTGAGAGAACTACCTTGGTCTGCATGTATTTAGATAATATGGATACTCTAAACAACAATAATTCATCTGATCTGTGGAGACAAATGAGTTCTTAGTCTGTAGATCAGTCACCTCTTTAATTCCACTCCCTTTTAAATAGCCATTATCTCTGATACAATTGTAAACAAGTAAGCATATATTTGCCATGTGTATATATAGATTATTATATTTATACACTTATGACTATTTGTGATGCATATAGAGAGAATGAAGTCCTAAGTAAATGTGTATTATTGACATAGGTAAGGACATGGTAAGCCTTACCTAAGGGAAACTCACAGGAATGGCAAATTCTGAGTGTCTAAGTGTGAACATTAAGAGTGTGTACAGAAAATGTCCACCCTAGCTTTCTCCTTGCTAAATATTTATGACCCAAAGACTGCTGCCCCAGAGCGTCTACTTCTACTAATATTAGTTAAACCTGAATCCTTGTTCAATTATATACAGTAACTCTGCCTCCTTGTTTATATGTACACAATAACCTTCCTTCTTGTTCAACTGCTTATAATAAGTATGCTGAATTTTGGAGATGCTACAGCTTTTTCATCAAAGATCCCAGATAACTCAATGCTTGCTTTTTAATGTCTGTTTTTTTGTTATTCCCATTTTTGCCTCATTTAGGACAATCCCAGGAGCCATGGAGAGCACAGCAATCAAAATGCATGTTTATGTCTATGTATACATATATATGACATATAATTAATTATTCCAGCAAATAATAAAGTTTAGATTTAGTACAATACTTGCATACTATTTTTAAAATCATTAAGAATTGAGCCTATTAAAAGTCTCATCATTTTGTATTTTTTTTGTCTATTAGTGAATTTATACAGTATTTTAAAAAATTTGATAAAATAGTCTGGCACACAGGTGCTTGACCTTTGTCCTACTTTATATTTTCATATTGCATATTCACCTCAAAATGATTTTTAGATGAATAAAATGATGCATATTGTATTTAATACTTACTGGAAATTATATTTGTACTAGTTTCTATGTCTTTTTCACTTTAGAAATCTCTTGCTTTGTTCGGCAGTCATTTAGGTGTCCTCTTAGGATGTTTTCAAAATTTACACTTTGTATATAATTTATTCGTTTTCTAAGCAGTTCATCTTCTGTGTGTTTCTGTAAAGGCTAATCTTGGTTGTCAATGTGACTATCGCTGGAATCAACTAAACCCAACCAGCTGAGCACAGCTATGAGGGATTTTGTTGTCCTGATTATATGAAGTGAGAAGACCCACCCCAATCTGAGTCACACTGTCTGGTAAGTAGCACCTTAAGTAGAGAAGAAAGAAACTTTTACTTTCTGCCTGTTTGGCCCTTTCTTGCTGCAAAGTTTGTCTATCCTGCTGCTCAGCCATTTCTTCACTGAGATTAGAATTCACTTCTTCCACATTCCAGCTCTCTAGGAATGCTCTGGGATGCTAGTCCAGACTAGGACTGCTGAGAATCCAGTCTCAGGGACTGAACAACTACAGGATTCTTGGAATTTCATTGGTAGATAGCCTTTGTTGAACTACACACCATAGCCAATATGCTACTCTAACCAATCTCTATCTGTCTCTGTGTCTCTCCCTCTGTGTCTCTCTCTCACACACACACAGAAACACACACAGAAACACACATGCACACACTCAACCACCACCACAACCATTTGCACTTTTGTTCTTCTATAGAACATAAATTCTAGAGAATCCTGACTAACACAGATACTATTTGAGACCAAACTTGAAGTATTTCCTTTAATTTTTCTCTACCACACGTTTTCTAATTTATTGCTTTCCCATTAAATATAGTCAATCTTACATATTACATTTTTATTTCATTTAGGTGTATATGATGGAGTTCTACTTTCTCTGTTATTTTGCTAGTCCTACTTTTCTACATTGCCATTCAGTCACAAGTTTGTGCAGTGAATAGCTGTAACTCCAATCTCCATTTCCTTATTCAAATGCTTTCAGAGGCAGTGTGCAGTATTCTCATTTACTTAAACTAAATAAATTTGAAAATCTCAACACTAATTCAAAGAAGTAAGCCTGTGTCATAGACTAAAATAAATCCATACATTAATTTTGAAAAATGTTTAGAATATTTATGATTTATAAATGTGCATCATCTTAGAAATATTCTATCATTTTGTACATTTAAGATTTTCATATTTCTTGTTAGATTTTTAATTTGTGTATTATAAAAACTTTTTTCTACTAAGAATAAACATTTTTACATAATTTCTGCTCAGTTATTGTCAATTTCAAAAATGGTGGTCTTTTAACTATTTTTAAAATATTATTTATTCATTTACTCATTAAAATTTTAAGAACAGTATAGTAATGTTTGTAATTTGGGGCAAATTAGTAAAAATGTTACCTTACTCCCCCCTTACATTTGAGGTCTTAATAGCCAGAGCTAAGACACAAATGTCAACTTAGAGTCTTCTCTCATTCACCCCTATTAAACGTAACAGTTTAGTCAACTCTGTCAGAAGGTGATGTCTACTGTCCAGTCACATCGCTAGGTGTTGAACTAATCAGAGATACTGACAGTTTGCTGCTATTTTCGTGAGCCTGCAATGACTACTCAACTGTATTAAATGTCTTTGAGCATCTTGAGCCCACCAGTGTCTGCTTTCTAATTGGTCCTTTCATGGTGCATTGTGTGCACCGTACTCACAGATGCCCTAAAACGTAACTTTCATCCAGTTCCTGTACTTAACACCATTGGTTTATGGAAGGTGAATTTTCTGTCACTACCTATAAGAGAACTTGCAAATATTATTATAAAATTTTCTAGTGTCTTTTCTGTCAGCTCTTGTGTTTATTTTATTTTGTAAAATAATCTTGGTAATTTTGCAACTCTGTTTTCTACAAGTCACTAATTTTACTTCTTAAAATATTGATCAAAAAGTTCTGGTATATTTTATGGAAGTAATTCTGTAATAACTCTTATTTCCTTATTTTTTAATGTATATTTTATGCCTATTTTCTAGTTTTCTAATGATTTCAATCAATATATGTACCTTAATGACTATTTTAGAGAATATATCTTTCCTATTGAATATAAAGTATCTGAGCAGAACTAAATAACATAATACTGTTTAAATATTAATTGTTGTTTGCTTATACAACATTTCAGTCTAGCTATTTTTAAGTTATTCTTGTTTTTAAAGTTAAAATTACAGCAGTTTTGTATTTCTGTTTCCTTAGTACAGCATATTTATTTATGCCTAGTTTACTATTTTCTTTAAATTTTATATGTGTGCACTTTATTTATAACATTTCTCTTTAATTCTAGCCCCTCCTGTGTTCCTTCTCCAAGATCTTTCAAATTCATGGCCTCTATTTGGGTTCATTTTGTTTTGTTCCTATATGTGGTCATTTAGTTCCTTTCTTACATACACATATTAGAGCTAACCACTGATATTGAATTACCAGTTAGGGAGTTCATTGCTGGGTAAGACTAATTCTCATTTTCTCTAGAGTCATTAATTTTCTATAGCTCTTCATCTAGGGGTGAGGTCATTCATGACAGACTTCCTCCATCTACTTTGGAATGTTAGCTGATATTGCCTTTGTCCATGTTCTATTCAAGCAACCATATTGTGGTATGGTCATGAGTTCGGCTTACCTGTCATGAAGAAGTCACAATCTTGCAGCTGATGTCCTAGCTTTAATTTTCTTTTCACTTTCCAGGCTAGTTTCTTCTTCTTCCTCTTCTTCTTTTTCTTCTTCTTCTTCATCTTCTTCTTTTTCTTCTTCTTCTCCTCCTCCTCTTCCTTCTTTACTATTTTTAATGGTTAAGTGGACATATTTAGGCGTGTACATTAAAGCCCACAGTGTGGATAGGCAAGGGTTTTATTTTCATTATGTTTCTAAATAACCATTCATTAAAAGATAATTAATTTAACACCTACCATATGCTATGCATTGTCTTTTGGTAAAAAAAAAATCACAGTTACATTTTTAATTTTCTCTGAGAACAATAGATTTTTAAGGAATCTTTTCTCCTTTTAAAGTGGTTAGAGTCTGTTAGCTTTGACTGTTTAAACACGTATTAAAGCTTAGTTTTGCTATATGTTTCTTAGAAGATTTGCTAATATTCTAGTGTATTAAGCATAACTTAATACAATATGGAAGTTTTTCCTTCCTTGTACTTAGTAGAGAAAGAGTAGATTAGTCCTAGTGGGTAACAGAAAGTGAGCCCAGTGCAGACCCTACATGATAAAATTTAATTAATAAATTATACATGGTAAGAAAACAAAATAAATAATAAAATGGGATAATTATCACAGTATATTGAAATAAAGTTGCCATAACTTTTATACTTTGAGGCCATTGTTTTGTTAAATATGAATTATAAACACAAATATTGAAATGTCATTTTAGTCAACTGAGCTCATAATGGCTTCTTGGTAACTAAACTAATGTTTGAGTGGGCTGTACATTTAAGGTCACTCTGTGGCTAGATTGTAAATGAGATATAATGAATACACTGTGGGTGTTCCAGAAAAAAAGAATGTTACATGCCAGGAGGATGGATCATGAAGACACAAAACTTAAAACTGAGGAATTATTTCTAGAATTTTCTAGTTACTGTTTTTGGAGGGCAATTGCTCATTACCATACAAAGCCACAGAAAGTGAAAGTACATATACAGGAAGATTGACAAACAAGATCAAGGATCCAACTGTACTTGATATATAAAATCAGGGAGCATTATTGTACTTGATATACATAATTAAGGAACATTAATGCACATGTTATACATGATTTGGAAACACTACTATATATTTATATATGATCCTGGAGCACTGATAAGAATGATGTACACAATCAGGGAACACTACTGTGCTGATGTACTTTGTTAGAACACAGTTATAATTTTTAGTCTAATGATGTCTTGTTTTTCCCATTTAAATACATTCCAAATCATTGTGTCAGCTATATCATAACTTCAAATTTCACATAGCACAAAGGAACAATATTTGTTTGTTATTTTACTATGGGGGACTTAAAATGATTTTCCTAAAGTAAATGTGGTAGCATATTTTTTTCTGAAAAGCTAAATCATTGAATGATTTTTAAACCTAAAATATATTAGTGGAAAAATTATAGATAGAAATTGAATGCTTCAAGACTTGCCATCATTTTTGGTTCTAAATGAGGGCTATGGATCAGAGAAGAGTTGATGAAATTTTTGGCTTATATTGTTATGGAAGGTCAAACTCTTTGGTTTCCTTAAACAAAATATCCACAATCTTCTATTATATATTTCCAAGCAGTGCCTCTAATCCTAATGAGAGAGACAGTGCACATACATTCTGGCATCAGGTTATTGGCTAATCTTAGATTTTAGACTGATGAGTTTTCGGGTCTTAATCAAGTGTTGGACTAAAGATATATAGGACTGATTTAACTGGGGTGGGGACTCCAGTGCTATTTGGAAGCTGAGTAAGGATTAGATTTGTGTCTTCACACAGAAACTGCTTGAATGATTTGTAAACTTACCATGACATCAACAAATTATATGTAGATAATGAGGTCTCGCATGATCCTATAGTATTGAGTTTGTACTTAGACAGCAATGCGACATGAGAAAATTGAGTAAGCCCTCTGCAATATGTTCTCATTTCTATACAATCAACATCCTAGACATAAAGAACACAGGGGAATTTACAGGTTCACATGTAAAATAATATTTATTACTTCATAGAGAATGTGTGGAAGGTAAGCAGGAAGAATTATAAGAAAACCAGTTCTGGCTTGACCAACAACCTGTCCTTCTAAGCAGTTTGACAAGATTCACAGTGGCTGAGGCTATGGCTGCCCATTATTCCCTGAGCTGAGCTAACTGCTACATGCACTCAAGTAAGCAGAGATCCCATCTGTCAGAGTCAACTCAGAGTAGACTATGCTTCACCTGGACTTTAAATAGGACTTTATTCTATTTCCACAAAGTAGATAATTCAGTGCTAAGTGGTAGTGGGGCTATGAGTGGGTCTGAATCTCAGGGCTAGGCCTGAAAGTCTGGGCCAGAAACCACATACTACAAATGGTGCCCAATGTGGGTGATATATACCTACATAAAGCTGGAGAAAGATTAAAAAGTGTTCCAGACTACAGAATCAGAGCCAAAAAAAAAAACAGCTTCCAAGTTTTATAACTCAAATGAGCCATGGTAAAGAGGCTGAGTGGTGTATGGAATTAAATTACAAAATGGCATATTTGTTGCATGCAATAATGTCGGTTCCTGAGCCTCAGTGTAAGCAAGAAGCTGTATATGGTGAATTTAAGGTTTCTGTTTATCAGGACAAAAAGCAAAAAAACCTCAAAGACTGATTCTTAGTAGCAGCAGTGTTTTCTTGGGTCAGTTCTGTTTGCTGGAGGCAAGAAGAGATGTAGCTTTTTAAAGAGAGGCTTCCTGATTCAGCCTTAGAGGAAAAATACCTGTGAGTCTTTTAAGAGGCCCTGCTGCCAAAAACTTAAATGGAGTTAAGGAGCAGCAGATGTCAGTGCTTTACTTGGTGATTATATGGACCCTAAAATTGCCCAGAGTGGTAATTGTGGTTCTTATTAGTACCTCAGCTAAAATGCTAAATTTCAGCTAGCCTCGGACCTAAGTAGAGTCATTCAGATACTCTAGTGAAACTTTTAATTTTTAGCCACATCTTGGGAGATTAAAAGTGTGGTCAGAAACAGAAAGAAATAAAGGGAGCTGGTGGAACCAGCACCCTAGTGAAGCCTTTAATCTTTAACCACACCTTAGCAAATTAAAGATATAGTCAGAAACTGAAAGAAATAGAGGAAACTGGGTAGAGTAAGCCACCCTAGCCTAGCAAAGGTATGGTTACAAACAGAAAAAGATAAGAAATAAGAGATACACAGTAAAGACAGATTTTTAAAAATCTCTAAATGGTTTAGAGTGTATTTTAAAATATACATAGGCTTGAGGGAGAAAAAGAAAAAAGGATAAAAAAGTTCTTTAAAAAGAAATAAAGGAAAAAGATAAGCCATGTGAAGATGGAAATTACAAAGAATGTCTGAATACTGTATGTTATTGTCTTGTGTTTAAGTTTTTTTTTTTTAATGAAAATGAAGTAGTAAAAGCTTCTAAAAGCTATTTAATTAAAATACTCCTGGATTGATCCAACCTATCGATTTTGTAAATTAGTTGATTTTAAAATTGAAATAAAAAAATGCTACTTTGGAGATAAAGGGGTTTTTTCCCACAGAAAATAAAAGGCAATGGATTTATTCCTAGTTAAAGAAAATAAAGTTTGATAAAAGAAAACCCCACTGAAAAGTATCCAATGGAAATGGATGGCACAGATGATCTAGCATTTCAGAGCACCTCCATTGAATTTTCTTTTTAGATCTGCATTCAAGACTATGTCAAGAAGACTGGCTGAGATTACTCAGTCTTAGATACTACTCCACTAAAAACTTGACCATAATCCTAAACTTTTCTTTGGGTCTCCATGGGATGGCCAGTGCCCACAATCATCAGGAAGTAGCATAGAAATATGACCATATTTCCAGAAAATGGATTATGAATGTTTGTCTTTGTTTACAGTGTTGGTTACAAGTTGTTATAGATAAAAGTGAAAAATTCATACAAAGAAAATTTGATTTATGATTCTTCTTGTTTTAAAAAGAAAAAAGGGGGAAATGTAGTGGGACTCTGTTCTGTTACATAGTAAATAATTGTCTCTCCTACTGGTTTAATAAAAATGCTGATTGGCCAGAAGGCAGACAGGAAGTGTGGGTGGGGCTATCAGACTAAGAAAACTATGGGACTACAAAAAGAAGAGCAGAGATGCCAAGAGATGCCAGGATTCAGAGAAACAAAATTGAAATGCTGATGAGAAAAGGTACCGAGCTGCATGGCAGAACAAGATAAGAATCATGGGTTGAGTTAAGATGAAGGATTTAGCAAGCTACATGCCTTGGCCCTAGGTCAATCAACATAAAATTAATATAAGCCTTTGTGTGATTATTTGGTGCTAAGCAGCAGTGGGGCAACTAGTGGTTCTGAATCTCAGGGCTAGGCCCAAAAGTCCAAACCAGAAACACATACTACTAGGTCATTTACTTTACTTTGAGATTTTAAGAGCACTGGAACACTCATTTGAATTTTTTTATATGTATGGCTGCCAGGCAAAGGGTAAGTACAGACACAGACCCTTTAATTGATCTCTGATTCAGCACAAGGTGGTATGTGAGGGAAAGAAAAGGTAGAAAGAATGTACAGTGGTAGAGAGAAAGCAGAGTTATAAGATTACATGACTGATGAGAAACATACTAAAAGGCATGCGTTATCTTTATGGGTATGCTTGTGAATTAGTGTACTTAAAGCGTCAACCAGGGAGGCTACAGTTTGTGTAGATGATTTGCTCATTCTTTAATATCTATAAGTTCCCATAGTAGTAAAATGACTATCCTGATTCACACATTGCTACTTCTAAGTTAATAAATAGAGTCCACCATTACATTGCTAGTGATGTATAGCCTAAAATCTACAAGAAAATTATTCCTATGTATAAGACTGTGAAATCACAGATTAGAAATCTACCATTCAGCCAAAGACATATTGTTCAGGGGCAGTCTTCCCAGGCAGATCTATTCTGAAGCATGAACCATGCAAAGTAAACTTTGGAGACTTCACAACAGCAATACAATCTCTCTTTTCTCAGTATTCTTAAAAACTAAGACCCATGTCTCATCTCATTTTAAAAGATTTTCAATAAGAAAATTTTATGACCCAGTATAATAAATTTTTAGCTGTACTCTAAATACTTATTTTAACACCAGTAGATGATAAGTATAGCTCTTTCCTGTCACCAAAGAAGCTTCTTTTGCATTGGAATAAAACATAATCAATTAAAATGCAGATAAAAAAATGATCATAGTGTATCTAACCCCAATTAATACCTTCTAACCAAAGCTTTATATCAAGGCTCTGGTAGCATTTCAGAAGAGGAAATAGAAGGTTGTAAGAGCCAGGAGACTAGGCAATCTGATGCCTGACTGATTGATTTTCAATATAAAAGACAAGCTACAGCCATAAAATCTCAACAACATGACTGCCTAAATAAGACTTGAACAATGGTAATACCAATTGGTATGCCAATGTAGATCGGGGAAATTTCATAGGACCCCACAGTAATCCCGAGATGAAGAGCTACAGGAAAATCATAATTCCTGAAAGAGGGAGAATTGGTCTTCCACAGCTTTGAGCTCCCTCATTGTTTATCTAATACTAAGTGATAAGCTTTAAAAATGTATACACACAAGAAACAGTAAATGGACTTGGACTCAGAAGGTTATATTTACAAATATATTTGTTTGCACACACACATTTGTATATTTAAAGGAAAAAAAGAACATGGGAGTTATTGGTGGAAGGAGGGGGTTGATATAATTATATTTTAAATGCAAATGAAATAATATTGAAAACAATTTTTTAATTTCAAAATTTTTCTATTAATATATGTACATGTAAATCTGTATGTATATGCTATGAAAATGTGAGTATAAATAGTCACATACAATATATGTATTATATGTACTCATATGCACAGATCACTTGCTTTAAAATTTTCAAAATGTCTTACAACAATAAATAACTACATGCTGACCTTAAATCATCTTTTTTACTGTTCACATGTTTATGAAAATAAAATATAAATTTTTAGAAAATTTAAAAATATGAGGAAAAAAATAAAGTTTCTGGGATTGTTACTATGTCAGCTACTGTCAATGATTTGATGGACATCCTTCCAAAACTTGCTCTATAATATATGGATATATATGTATGACCATATATGTATATAATTTACACATAAATGGGATCAAAATATACATGCTGTTTTACAAGCTGTTTTTCTCAACAATATGCCAAAAGATTTTTTAAGACAGTATACAGACAGATATACTCTCACATACACACAGTCTCAAGAGTCATTTATTTGTAGTCTGAGGTTTCTAGCTGTGTGTACAACTAGGCTTCTATTGATAAGCATCTGCGTTTCTGCTACCTTTTGCTACTATAGAGGCCACAGTGTAGGTACAGGAAGATTGTACAGTAGGGTATTCAGAAGGCAGACTACTACCATGAACTTATTCTACCATGAAGAAAAGAAGATGGGCTTTTCTGTTTCAATAGCAGGGATTTCCTGGCTGTAAAGTGCCAATAGAGTGCACCTAGTATTCATATTGAAAACTGGCAGTTCTACAGAATATAACTCAATGATTAAAAATTCTTACTTTGTCTTAAAGGACATAACCCATTCCTTATACTTTACACTGCTCAAAATGACTTACTCTTCTCATTAAATTGTCTTTGGACACACTTCTCAGCAATTCTAGTTGGTCATATTCTCTAATTAAAGTTACAAGAAAATGATCAATTCGACAAATTGTTGCCTATACCCTTCTGCAATCTATTATTAATTCATAGTTGACCTCCCTCTTCACCTCCCACTGGGACCAGGTCTAGATATACTTACAGCTCAACTGGCATGTCTCCTGGAAGAGTGACTTACTTGGTGGCAAAGAAAGCACTTCTACACATCTTTGTTCATATTCCAATACTGGGTTATATTTTCTGAACTTAGATACACAGAAGTACTAATTTGGAGTAAGAAGGTGTCTTAGTTAGGTTTCTATTGCTGTGCTAAAATACTATGACCAAAATTAAGTTGGGGAGGAAAGGGCTTATTTAGCTTTATTTATAAAGCTTACAGCTTATAGATAGTCCATCACCAGGAGAAGTCAGGGCAGGAATTCAAGGCAAAAACTGAAGTAGAGCTCATAAAGGACTGTTACTTACCTACCGACTTGCTATACAAGATTTGTTCAATATGCTTTCCTTTACCACTAAATGCAACCTGTCCAAGGGTGACACAGCCCCCAGTGAGTTGAGCCTTTCACATCAGTCATCAATTGAGAAACCTCCATATAGACTTGCCTAGAGTCTATCTGATGGAGCCATTATTCTCAACTGAACTTTCTCTTCCCAGATAAGCTCATTACAATTTGAAGAAAAAAAAGCATGATACAAGTGATAAGTTCAAGTATATTACTCAGTGACTCATAAGTGTCTCCATGTCTTGATTTGTCACTGCCTAAGACTATATTCCCATGACATCAAAGATGTTACTCCTGATGAGGCAAATCACTTTCTTTGATATTTACATCTTTCCTTTCAATTTCTATAGTTGTCATTTTACATTTATCTAGTGAAAGTAACCCTTCCAGGAACTAAAAAAAAGTCAGTAGACCCATGGAGTTTAAGATGCAATTATAGCAGTCTTCTAACACTGTGAGTGATGGTAAGTTGTGCCACATCTAATTATATAGATCACACACCATCTACCCACCAGCCACTGAGTCAATGCACTCTACCTAATGGGTAAGAATACCCTCAGTGGTCATTACTTTTGTCACAAAATATCTGATAAGGTGATATCTAAACAACATTTAACATTGGACTGTAATGATAGTTTATCAGGTAAAGACAGTTGCTGTGTAAAACAGGTACCCTGAGTTCAAGCTCCAGAACTCAAAGTTAGAGAGACACTGATTTTACAAAGCTGTCCTCTGACTTCCACCAATACAGGCCCATGATACAGATGCATATATCATGGTCACATGCACAAATAACATATACACATTGTCCACATGCATAAATAACATATACGCATTGTCCATATGCACAAATAACATGTACACATTGGCTTGTTTTTTCTGGTTGAACAACCTATTCTAAGCTTCTGGACAAACACTTAACACAGAAGTAAAAATGTACATGTATAGCGTAATTAGAGCATGAGCTGATAGTTGAACTTGAGCCTGATTGTAGGATAGACAGGTGGGAAGAATATCAGAAAACAGTAACAAATGCCAAGTGCTGAGTATTATGTCTTTGACAAAAGACTAGTATTCCAATGGTCTAGGCAGAAATTGTCTGCATGTCTGCATTTCCAGACATATGTATCACTGTGCAAGAAACCTTGCAAATGTTCTCAGGATATATATTTCAGAAATTCAGCATATGACATGTTCACAACTCTTATATATGATTCTAAATTTAAAACTGCGCAAACTATTTTTAAAATACAATTTATCAGGCTGTTAAACACTGTACAAACTGATATAAATTTTTTCCTGTTCTTTATCCTGCATAAAATGTATGCACACCTATTTTCCTAGAAAATAGCAATGTGTTTGATTGTTGAGAACCTATTATATGAGTATACACATAATTACCTTTCTAACATCTGAAAATAATTTATTCTGATTATATCCAGACCTAAGAACATTTGGATAAAAGACTGTAAATACTTACTATCCAGTTCTAGAGATTCAAAATGTATGTTTAGTATGTTGTAAAAATTTTTTCATTAAAAAATTAAATTTTTTTCTTTATATCTCACACATAGTCAGGTATAGGTGGAAATATTTAATTGTAACATATTACATAAGGATTAACATTTATTAAGGATTTATTAAGGGGTTATAGAAATATTTATTGACACAAATTAGACTTTAAGACAATTTTTGGAGAGTAAATTGTTTTACGATGGATGATTTGATCTGCTCTTGAGGAAAGTGGAAATTAAATAGGAAGGCGAGTTGGGCTTTTGGGTTTTGAACAATTTTGGTTATGTTTTATTGGGGTTTGGTTATTAAAGCTTTTTGGAGTAACATCTGAATCCCACTACAGTCAGCTTTTAAAACATGTAGCCGTTTTTTATTCATAATCTATCTATTACATTTCAAGAAAAGTAATAATATTATAAGAATATTAGGAAGATATTATCTAGCTTAGGCACTGGAAGTCAACTAAAATATGAAAACAGAGAAAAGAGCTATTATGTCAGTAATACTAATCCTATATTCCGTTAGCGCACGAGTTTGCTGATCACTTCAGCTGCAATGAAAGAAGAAAGGATGTAAGTTTAAATGAGAGCCTTACAACTTCACATGTTAATGATGCAGCATCCACCTGTCTGCACAGCTTCAAGATGAACTGATAACATCAAGATTGTGAAGTGAAGGGAAAAATCTAAAAGGTAGAAATTGATTGTGATTATGAATATTGAACAATCAGTTCACTGAAATAGGTTCCCAGTGAAGTATAAAATTTCAGATCCTCAGTAAACACAGATATTGAAGTATAACGAAATCAGGCTGTGTGTCTCAAACAATACAAATACATCCATGCTGTAAATTGTAAAAGTTCACAAGGTCACTGCCAACAAACACATAAAACAGAAAGATCATAATACAACACTGGCAAAGCATTAGTGAAGGAGGAAGATCCACCAGAAAGTTATCTAATGAGGAAGAAGAAAACTCAAGAGAGAAGCTGAGAGAAACAGAAATCTACAAATATTTGTTTATGAGTATTAGCCACTATGTGGGTCAAAAGATTAAAAGGCCTAAAAATGTCTCATGTCCATAGACATTTATCAGATCAGTAATGAAATAGGAAGGAGCTGGGCTATGGTCAATAATTAGGTCAAATTACTTAGAAGTTGTCTTAGGCTAGTAAACTAGATGCATAACACCTAGATAACTTTAAGGAAAATTTAATTTTACCCAGTTCTAGATTCTGGAAAGTACAGCATCAAGGTGTGTTAAGGTTTCAGTTCTCGATGCTAGGGAGTGCAGAATCACGGTGTGAGTGGGTTTTCCTTGATATAAAGGCTCCTCTCCTGGAATTCAGATAACAATTTTTGCTGTATCATCAGGTGGTCTTTCTTCTGAGAGTCCATGGATGGGTAGGAAGGGGTGTTGGAGACTGAGTCTTCCTCTTGTTTGAAGGATACTTTTTCTATTGGACTATGACAACCTTACAACTTAATTTTACTTTAATATTCCCTAAAAGCCCTATATCCAGCTATGGTCATAATCAGATTACGACTTCAACATGGAACTTTGGGAGACAAGCATAATTCTGTTCACATTATGGAATGAAGAATTTGATGATTATGCTGAGAGAGGTAACAACAATGAGAAAAGATAATTTCTCAGCTGTAAAGATTTTAGTTTTGTTGCTGGTTTAGATTTTTTGTTATTGCTGTTTGGTTGCATGCTTTCTTTAGATTATGGAAACATTTGGCATTCTTCCAGGAGGAATAACAGCAGAGCAAAAAGGGAAATATTGAAGAACTGGAAGACAGCTGGTGGGAAATTCCACAGGTAAGGACATGAAAAGTGAGGCACAGGATGAGAAGGCATCTAGATAGAAGTGAGGACGAGCACTGGGGAAAGCATTGGTAGTGTCAGTAGGAGGAAGGGAGAGTCAAGTGGGGCGTGCTCCAGTTTGGTTTGGAAGTAACTGGATTTAATTGATTTAAATCTAGTGGCATTAGTTTCCTTAAAACTGAAATGTAATAATGAGTCAACAAACTATGTTTTCAAGTGGCAGCCATTGCTGCAATGAAGTGAATGTCACCATTATGTGGCAGCAAATCAACTGGGCCTTGAATTCAAGATACTCTGTATAAACAGAGCATTCTAAATAGACTTCTCACTAACCTATACAATAGAAAATCATTCAAGGTATAAATTTTATTTCCTTTTCTACCACTTTTGGGATAATAGATTATAAAGACATGAATCCAAACAGTGTTGCTAATCTCATTTAAGCTTCAGAATTTACTAACATTCGGGTAGACAGAGCATCTGCCTCACCTTCATCCCAGAGAATAGTGACGCTGCCAAGTGACCAGTCCAGCTACAGGAAGAATCTCAAACTCTGACATACATGAATAGAAAAACACCTGAGCAGCATTTGTGGTATCACGAAAATGTTATGAGCTATACTCATAAGTAAAGGAATGGGAGTTAAAATGCAGACAGGTGTCTCTGCAGCAACACTTGTAGCTAAGTACTTCATGCATAGCTGGGAAACAATACCCTAGCTTCAGTCCACAGAGGAGGAGTAGGGAGGACTCAGTTGACCCAAGGAGAAGCAATGGGAGTTCAGTAGACATGAGGAGGAACAGGAAAAGTACAACACATCTGTGAAAAAACAAAGCAATAACAACAACAAAGCAAAACATCTAGCTTCAGTGAAAACATAAAGCAAATATATACACACCAGGCAAAAATGGCATATTTCAAGGACTTTTTAACTCAAATAAAATGTCTCATCCTCAGGCTACAGATGTGATAGAGTCAGGGTTACAAGCCAGGGTTCACCTGTATGAGAGCAATGACATCTACTTTAGCAGGTAGAATGGATTAGTATAGAAGAACTCCATGTTAAAGAGATAGAAGTCCTAGAGAGGGGAGCACATGCTAGGAATGTGATGCTTTAGGTCAGGTCAAGCACTCTTGCTCATTTTGTGAGTTATTCCAATTGGGCCTTTCAGCAACTCAGTGATGTTTACACTAGATCTGAGGCTCTTTGAGCATTGAGGACTTCATTTCTCAATGGTTATGATGGAGATTCCACTAACCATGTGGCATCTACATGACTTCAAAATCTACCCATATTGCATGCATGCAGTTCAAGTGGATGACCACTTCGTTGTGGTATATGTGGTATAACTCCTGTGAATGTTAAGGTAAGTTTGTGACACTGACAACCACAGTTAGGCTTCTGGAGAGGGAGCTGAATAATCCTGTAAGCTATTGAACTTGCAGCATCAATAACCTAACCAGCCAACAGGAGCCAACATGGTAAGGAGGAGATGTGGCACTAGAGGCCTGGCTCCAAGCTAAAGTCTTGGCTAAGCAGAGATAGCATATGCCCCTGTTTTCTGCCAAAGTTCCATTCCAACCATATTAGTTCACTGTATAAGGCTGAGCATACAAGAAACACAATGACAGCAAAGCCAGACTCCTGGGCTATGCTTGGGGATGCAGACTGGGATACTGCTGTAACCACCAGGGTTGCTAATGGGTCTCACTCTTCTCTTGTCACTCTGCACAATATGTACTGCCAACAGGGAACCCATGGCCATCTTGTCTCTGTTGGAATAGAAAACACAAGGAAGAACAGGACCATTGCCCTACCAACATAGACTGCCAGCAAGCAGAGTTCAGGAGTGGGATAAACAGAGCCTATGCTGGTATTTCTATGAGCCTGGAAATGACAAACCTATCTAAATCATTAGGTGTTTAAATGAAGGCATCAGCTACATCAGTTTTCCATGAAAAAACAATAGATATAGAAAGGAATTTGATGTTCAGCAACTTTGAAATTTCCTGTTAAACCTCACTAAGATTGCTTGATAGAGGGTGAGGAGAGCAGGTTACCATGCAGTCCCTTCCCATAAAACCTGGTCTGGGACCTGTTACAGGAAGACTGGGTCACTTCCTTCTTTAGGAACAGTTTAGTAACATAGGGTTACTACTCTGTACTACTTTTCCATGAGGCTTCTGGTCACAGCTAGAGGGCAGATGGGGTGCCACTGCTGAAATAGATTCTCCCAGGTTTTCACTAGTTTGGTTTCACTCTAATGTGCCACAGGCCAAGAGATGGGAGGGAGTTTACTGAGCATTTATGATATTCTGTGGATGTGCAGGACAGAAGGTTGGGATCCTGTGGAGCAATCCATTCATTTCTGCATAGGATCTCCCTGGAACTGATACTTCAGATCCACTATCTCTCACAAGCACCAAGAATAATGTACTGGAGTCAGCCCATGGAATGCTAGTGTTACATTGGGAACAATCTGTATGGACACCTGTCCACAGCCACAGAGAGGAAGCTAAGGTTATTCTTTAAGCCAGAGACAACCTATGACTTCCTATGAACCACTGTCTGCTTGGCTTGCTAGTACTATGCCATGGTTTAGTATAGATTAGGCAAGCTCTCTCTGTCCCTTCTCTATCAGTTCTGATTTGCACTAAAAGAGTGTCGAGAGAGGGCAGTTTGCAGATAGGAAAGCGAGGCTGGTAGGGTCACTGAGAATTACACGAGGTTATGATAGAGTGACCTGCTAAGAAGACTGAAATCAGGACAGATAACAGCTCAAGTCAAAACATATAGTCCCAATAGAGGTCCACTCTAACCTACGGAGGAGAGCAGTTAGGATACAGGCTTTCCTGCAGAGGGCACCGGCTGAAGGACTGCTGATAAGATGCCTGTCATGGAAGAACAGTGAGGGTCATTTAGTCTAGACCTCAGATTTAGTTCTGATTTTATCATGAACTGAGCTTATTTAGTTTCTGAGATACAGAGAGCAGATTGAGAGAATATGTCAATATTTTCCCAAGTCCTGGGCAATCCTGTGCATAACAAAATAAACTTTACTTCTTAGAACCCTAATTAGCTAAACATAAATTGTTTAAATGTGATGTATGCTTTATAACAGCCCAGCATTATATCTTTATGTTTCAATATACTCAGAGTCATAACAAAGTTGGAGCCATTGATGCCTGCTTAGAGTACCATGATACTCTGACTGCTCCTTCTTCTTACCCTTCCATTCAAAACTGAGACAAAAGCAATTAGTGTTCAGAATGGATGCTTTTGTTTTTTAATCGAAAGTGAACATCAGCTCAGTGTGGAGCCCACTAAATATGGCCTGAAAGGACATCTGGGGAGCCCATGCTAGAAATGCATGCTCTAGACCCAGCTCACAATACTACCTGACAGTTTATCTAGGAGGTACCATTCTGTTTATTTAAGCATCCATTTTCCCTGCCACAGCAGATTGTCAAATTATCTTGAAAAGCTTGTCACAGGATTTGGTACCAAAATGCTAATTGTACCACTTTTTCCTATTTCAGAGACTCACTTCTCTTTTATGATTCTCTAAAAGTTTAACAGGTGTCTATTTTAATCAGCCTGAGAATTTATCTGTTTTAATTAGCACAAGAAAGACCCAAAGAGAGTCTAATTATTGTTTTGATGCTGTGATTATATTTTCATTTCTTAGATGACCTCCTTCATTCCTCAGAAGCTAAAGACAGACATGATCTAAGGAATTATAATAGTGGCCCAAACAAAACTATAGAAACAACCGTCTCATACAGGAGAAATTACCAAGGAGGCCAGAAATGTTTCAGCCAGGGGAGCAGGTGTTTGTCTGTGGGGGTCTTTGCCAAGACTTACTTCCACCAGAAAATAAACATGGGCAAACTTTAAGATCCCAAACCAAAGTTTCTGTCATTCAGCCTGTACTGATCACTTGTCCTTGTCAAGATATATTTCTCTCAAGGTACCACTGACTGCAAGTCTTTGAAAATGAGTTTTGACTTGGAGAAGGGACCAGATGTTTTTGGTTTCTATGGAAGGGCCTCTCCTACTTCCTTTCTATATCACAGATGCCTCTTCCTACTCCATCTCCCCTCTTCTGTAATTTAAACCTTTCATGGCTGGGTATCTGCTGAAGGATTCATGCATTGTAAACTTGGTATTCAATGTGACAGATAGCTGGGAGGGTTATGAATCCTTATGTAGATGTGGGTCATCACAGGAAGTCTTTAGTTGCTCAGGATACTGCTCCTGTGGAGTTGCCATAGTCACATTTGAAGACTATGATATAAGTCTATAGGGATGGCCAAGCACTTCCTCACCCATGGCTTCCTGCCTTGCCACATAGTCTTCCCTCGCCATATGCACTCCTTCCACAATACCATACATCATAGTATGATACAGCATGGAAGAATCCCTGTAAATTCTTGTATTTGTTTCTTGTGCTCCTGAAAGTATGGACTATATGAGCATAATTATAAAATATTCAACTTTTGTTATATCACTATAGTAACAGTAAATAAACTCATACACTTTCTAAGAGTTGATGCTCTAGGCAGAATGACCAAAAGATATAATGCTAGCCACAAACAAAACACAACATGTCACTTTATTTTTTTAACTTTTTATTTGTTCTTTGTGTCTTTTCATTATGCCTCCCAATCCCAACAATCCCCCCCCACATACACACATAATAAAACAAAATAAAATTTAAGAGAAAAAAAGGGAGAAAAAGAAGAAAGGGAAAAATCTCATCTTGAAGGGTACAATGTGACACAGTGAATCACACAGTAAACCACCTTATCCATTTATTTTTACATTCAGATGTTCATCACAGAGAATCATTGGTTTTGTTCAAGGCCCCTGGTCTCTGCTACACCATCAGTGCTGGGCCCTCCCTGGGACTTTTCCAGACATCCTGCTGCTGTGCCATGTCACAGAGATACTATAGCCCTGGGTCCGCAGGACTGATCCTACCCCAACCCCTACCTCCACCTCTGTGCTCCAGCAGATCAAAGATGGAGTGAACTTTTGGGTAAGCCAACACAAAGCCCTGGTTCTTGGCCTGGGTAGTTACAGTATTGGTAGCCCACCAGCTCTGATTTTTCTTTACTATCAGGGTGAGCTCTCCATCATTGCCCTGGCTACTTCACCCCTTATAGGTATTAGCAAGGGTCATAGGGTCAGTTCTCCCATTTTTTCATCCTTATGGTCAGCTCTCCTACACCTACACCTTCAGGGCTAGCTCTACTGTGTTGTCTAGATCAGATGTAGGTACCACTCTCCTAAATATTGAGGCTGATGAGGATCAGGGACTGCTCTCTAGCTCTCCTGCTCTTCGGATTTCCCGGCCAGCTTTTCCATCTGCCTCAGACATTGATGGGAGAACATCTCTTCCACAAGACTAATGAGTAATGGGACAGCTCTCTCATGCTCACATCTTTAGGTTCACCGACACCTCTGCCAACAGGGTCATCTTTACTGTGCTACTCAAGCAAGGTGCAGAGCTTGCTTTCCTGAGTACAACATATTACTTTAAATATACACTGAGTTACTACTTTATTTAAATAGTGAATGATCACCACTCAATAAACTTCCCTATAAAACTAAACAAATAACCTATTGATGGTAATTAGAAGAGAAAGAATGTGCTATGCTTGTGGGTTCAACAGTAAAGAAGGCAAAGAGATACTAAAGTATCTTTATGAATCCATGGTGCTTATTGAAAGCCCAGTTGTATAAATAGAATAAATGAGACATTTCAAGTAGAGAAGATATACAAGTTAAGGAGAGACAGCTAAGACTTCAGCGGAGAAACATATATAATTTACTGACATAAAAGATACTAAATAAAGCCAAACCTTTCCACTCTTGTGTTTGTAAAACAAGGTAGATGCCAGAAATGGACATATGGTGTCCCCAGGGAAGAAAGAAGACAGATGCAAAATATGTTATGTCCTTGCCACAACAGGTGATCAATAAATTCATAAGTTTTTTAATTAATAACTAAGACATTTCCAAAGGAAAAGAGAAAACTGTCACAGTATTTGGAAGTCGATGGCAAAAGAAAAAAGAATGTCAATGCTTGTGAGGAAATGTCAAAATTTAACACCTGGAAAAAGCATTGTCCTCTAAGCCCAAAGTCCATCTGCCTCTGAGAAAGCATCCACTGTGCTGGGGAGTTTCCTACCATTTCTCTGTTGTCTCCAGTCGGAAGGCCAGGGGCTACTTGTAAAGGAAGGACTTGACAACTAGCCAGACTGTCATTTGACTACAGTGAGAGAGATCGGGGAAGGCCAAAGGAGGTGGGAGTGGGGACATGAGGGTCCTGCCTGGTGGTTTACAAGAGAAGAAAAACAAAGCAAGAGGGAGAGGGGCATGAGAAGAGTGGAGGGAGCAGTAGGGTGCTCAGGGAGGAAACAGCGGTGAGATTCTGACAAAACGCTGCTGTTCTAGTGCGGAACTTCAAGTTCACAAGAGCAAAGCAGACGTGCTCACCTGGGACAGTTGTTTTTATTCAAAACAATGCATAACTCATACCATTCAATTATTAAAATTGATACTACAGCTGTTGCAGATATCACTTTATACTCTTAAAAATACAAGGGCTGCATGAGAGGCTACACACCATAGGTGCTGTGCTGGGCATTGACTTCCTCTACTTTCCACATGGCTCCATCAGCAAGGACTTCATTATATTTCCAAACTTTCTTTTTTTGTTCATTTGCAAGTCAAGACCCCAGACATGTGGCATAGACTCAACCTAAGCCACCCTCAGAATATATAGATCTGGTATACTGACTTCCTAAATCACCTCCAGCCTACTAACATAAAGAGAGGGCACAGATTAGGCATACTTGAGACCTATGGGATAAAATGAGCACTGATATTAGTACAGAAAGGGAGAAGGAGATGCTTCACTTGACTCCTTCCCTGTTCATAGGTAAACAGATGGCTATGCTCCAAGTACTGTTGAACAATCATTTCTGAGCTTTTGGAGCAGCCCTCTGTCCCATGAATCAGTGGAATCACTGGGGAAATTTTTAAGGCCTACTTCCTATCCAAGTCACTGGCATGGCCTCAGAAGGTAGAATCATGTGGTAAGGGCCTGCAATGATATAGTCTCGAGACTGCCCTTGTGACCAGAAAGGAGGCCATGCAACAAGTAGAGAAACTGTTGATATCATTGCAAAAGTTATGCTTTGATAATTACATACAGGTTTTTAATGCATTGTGGTGGCAATTTTATTCCTCCTTCCTTGCCCATGAACCTCTTCTTTCTAACAGTCCTCCTCCTACTTTCATTGTGCTTTTGCCACTAGTGACCCACTTGTTTAGTTAGAACTTATTGCATAAACACAGATGTTGTGTTATTTACTGGAGCATGGACAGCTTATCAGTGGCTATACCAGCTAAGAAAATGATGACTCCATCACCAGCAAGCATTGGCTGACTAAAGTTCCTCTGGGTGAGGTAGGGCCTTATGAATACCTCCTCATCCAGGATGCAATGTTGGTTGACTACCTTGTATATGTATTGTTCAAGTAACCACAGCTGCTGTGTATTCATGAGTACACTGGCAATATCATGTCCAGAAGACAGTTTCACAACACTCTCCCCATCCTGTGTCTATTGGCTCTTATATTCTTTCTATATCCTCTTCTGAAGCGTTTTCTGAGCATTGTAGCAGATACTCCACTCAGTACTGAGCGTTCGGCAGTCACTAATCCTCTACACTTGGACTAGCTATTATTATAGGGATTAAAAGGCCAGAAGAGCACTCCTCAGAAAAGCTGACTCACCTAAAGTCAGTAAGAAAGCAGAAAGAGTAACCATAATCCTTAATGGAATAATACACTTCTTCTCCCTAGAAATGAAGCAGTGGCTTACAGAACATCCACCATGCAGCACTGCTAAGCCTGTTTGCTTTCTTAGTTCCAACTCAAAAATGTGTTAAATCTAGGAAAACTTCTATCTCCTTTCCTTTTGGATACCAGCCAAAAGCAAAGCACGTTGTTCTCACTGACATGCACCGCTTTCTCATTCTTTTTCCAAAGTCTCCCTCCAGTTCCACAGTGCAGCTGCTTCCACCTTGCTTTGATGAACTTGTAGCTTGCTGGACAAGACAGGTATTACTTTCTCTTTTCCCCTCACCCAGCTCCCTCCTCCCACCAGCTGCAGAGATTTACACGGTATGCTTGGCCTGATGTTTGTCTTTCAAACTGTAATAAAATGGTCCTTGAGCTTCCTTCTGGGTCTGTTTTTAAATCTTTTCTTAAGGAGCCTAAGAACCCCAGAGGAAGCTCAAGTTTCTCCAGTAGTGTTATGAGTCTCTGCTTTAACCATTGCCCACAAACAGAAGTGTCTCCACAAAGGGCTGAAAGCATCTCTAATCCATGGTTATAAACACAAATATTCATAATGCAAGTTAGCATCATGCCCACTTAGCAAAATAAAAGTATGAGGTTCCCCCAGGCTCCCCTAGAAACTATGATCTCTTTAACCAAAGAATTTTGATCAAGTTTATAGCATTTGACATGGATTCAATCCTAAGGAGAGGACCTCAAGTTCAAGCAGAAAGCAATTGGTTACCTCTCTAATGGACTTGCAACTATTATAAATGAGCAGATCTTGCCAGGCAAGTTGATACTGTGGCTTGTAAAGTTCACACCCAAGTAATACAATTGGTGGCTTTCCTCCACCAGCATACCCTTGATGTTCTTTCTTTGAAAGCTAATTAGAGAAAGGAAGCTTCTATCTCAATTCAAACTTGATTTTTCTATGGATTGCAACTAAACTGTATTGTGTCTTTTATAATATCACCACTAGCTTTGTTGGGCAACCAAAAGCAATAGCAATAGCCTGTATTGTTTTGAGGGCTTCTAGAGTATCCTGAGTCAACAAGTCATAGGGAAGTATTTCACCCTTGAAACTTGGATTTATGTTAGCAACCCATGGCTTTGGGGAACATGGTTATCTACCTATTCAAAATACACTTGCTTAAACATTTTGAAAAACTATTTATAAATTAGCTTATCTTACAAACAAGGAGTCTAATTATGCTCCACTAAGTAAATGAGCAGCATGAATGGGTGTTTTTGTAAATGGGGAGATTATAAGTGTGGGTATGAATCTGAAAGGACTGATAACTGAGTTTGATGGGGTGCATGATGTAAAAACACCAAATAATATATATATGTAACATATATATATATATATATATATATATATATTAGTTGTCTATTTGGCCTTTTTCATACTTTGTTAGCTTTGATTAACACTACTCACTTCTTCAGCCCACCCCTATCTCAACTAAGATGTCCCCACTCCCAGTATTCCACCCCATTAAAACTACTTTTTCTCAAGAAGAATGTCGTCAAAGAGGAAATAACAACTGGTATTTCTCACCTGCTCACTCTTGTGAGGTCCCTGAGCTTAACACTTCACAAAGATTACCTCATTTAATCATGGCAAGAAATATGTGAGGTACTGTATGATCCCTTCTCACTAGAGACAAAACTAGGGCTTAGAGAAAGAATAATCTGTGAAAGGCTAACATTAATTACACACAAACATCTAAGCTGTATAAACAAAGCCTGAATGGGGTCCAACAAAACACTTGTGAAGTTGAACCAAGCATGTCAGTAGGCTCTGAGCTCTGAGCACTCGCTGCCTCCACTTCCCTGCATTTGGAATTCTCTGTTTTCAAAGCAGAGTCAGACTAACCCAATTTTCTGGGGTTAAGGCCCTTTACATATGGGGATTTGCTTTGGAGTCTGCAGGAAGCATTTCTGTAAGATCCTGATGTGAAATCTAATCAGAAGACGCAGACAATAACAGCCTAAACTGCAGGAAAGCAAGTGTGTAAATTCCCTGAGAACTGGTTCTGAGCACTATGAGACAGCACTGCTGAAACATTCTGATAACTTTAAGGAAGGAGGCATAGAACCAATTCCTGGTCCACAAGTTCAGGGTTAGCCCTTAAGATTCAAATGGGTTCAAGCAATTTGGAAACAAATATTTCCTAGTTGAGAAGAGTCCTTGGTGAGAGTTCTTCTGATAATGGTAAAGTTTCTCAGCACAACACTGAGTGTGTACAACTGTAAATGTAACTTTCCTCATTCCATCAAGCCTTTGTATCTGGCAATTACTAAACAAGTGACTTCAAACTTTTAAGCACTGACAGATTCATCGTAGGTAGCCAGGCCTGGCGAACCTTTGCCTATAGAGATTAGTGGCTCTCAGTCATGCTCTCAGAATGAACTTCAGCAGCTCATGCACAGTCATGAGTGTTGTAATAGCCACATCAGAGAGTAAACAGGAGTCACCATGTGTAAGATGCTTTCTCTGGAAGGACAAAATGACAGAGGAAATCCCAAAATGACAAATAGTGGTATTTTGGCCAAGTAGATGTTGTATTCTGACATCATTTAAGCAATCTGTGAATACTGATTTATACCAAGGACCCTGAGGATTCCCACGGGTGTGGGGGGAAGAGACCATATATGAGTCTCTAATTATCAACAAAAAATGTCAAGACATTTAATATTATGAGTGGCATAATTTTATAGTGCTGTGGTAGATAAGTCAACTTTGAAATTAAAGAGACATGACCTCATTTCAATTGGTGGTTTTCTCTCTTAAAATGTATTAAGTTTTTGCCAACTTCTCTGAAAATGTTCCTTGTTAAATGACAGCAGTTAATAAACTGGTAGAGTGTTCTGATGAAAGGATATCTGAGAAATAACCACTCTAAAGGCAAGTAGTAGCTTTAGTTAAGAGCAGTTGCCTTCTGTGAGCTTGTGGATGCTACCTCTCTCTCCCTTCCATGCATGATTAATGCATCCAGCGAGATAGCACATCTCAGCCATCTGGGAAAAGAACTGCATGCCTTGATGTACCAGGATGATGGAAACAGAAATGGAACCAAATGAGGTGACAAATTTGAACTGGGCTTAGGCAAAAATACTGCTGTAAAGGCTCCTACCCCTTCCTCCTATTTACTCATAAATTTCAGGTTGGGTTTAAAATATATCAAGTACAATTTTTCTTTCCCAGTTAATGTTTGGTTGGTCTCCAGCCATTTTATGTCATCTGTAGTATAAATTCATGCTTTGGCTAGCTTTTAACAGTGTGGTGTTTTTGCTTCCTTACTACAACTTTCAGCATGTTCAGCTTTGCTTTTGAATTCATCTCTTTTTGGCATAGAAAAATATATGTCACCTTAGGACAAACACAAAGGAAATTGACAACAAAAAATAATGTTAGTTTGACATGAATTAGATGCATTCCAGTAAGTAACACACTCTCCCTGTCAAATAAGACAGTAGGATATGAAATAGAGTGTTAACAAAGCCAAGCTTCCTGGTTAGATGAGATTTGATGATGTGAAAGAGAAGCTGAGCTTAAAGACAGATCTACTTTAGTTTAGAAACAAGTTTGCAGACAATATGTGATTAACCTTTGCATTATCCTTACCCCCAGAAGGATGTAGCTTTTTCCCTGTAAGCAGATTATTCCATTTACATTTTTTACAACACTTTTCAAAGTAATGGAGATATGGAATACATAAAGAAGTGGAAAGAAGAGCTTAGGAGATGGCTTGATGAAAGAGACACCCCTCCATGTGAGCAAGGGGAAGAATAGGCTTTGAGTTTCCAGCATACAGACAAGCTCCCATAAACATGCTGACATACACAGACGTATGCGTGTGCACACATACACAGACGTACATGCAAAAGAGAAAGGAAAACACAGGCAAACAGTCTTACAAAGTGAAAGGCCTTTCTGATTACATGTGTGTACTGAAGCGCATCTCACCTGGAGCAAAGGAAGGATTTGAGCATTACAGGCTACTTCCAAACATGGTTCTTAGTGTTTCTCAGTTTATACTTAGTCCCCTTGGACAAGAACATCAAGACCACAGTGTGGTAGGATCCTAGCTGATTATGAATGTTTCAGGTGGAAGCTGGGAATGTGTATTTCTCACCAGCTGCCTGGTGATGCTTCTGTTGGTGGTTCCTGGAACACTGAAAAGCAAGGATGAAACCTGTACTTCCGGATTATACTTGCTACTGAAGCCTCTTTTAGAATTTCCCCTCAAAGCTCCAAATAGCAATAATTTTTTTGTAAATATAAGACAGCTTGGTGTTAGCAAATACCTCTTAGGAGTGCTAAAACTTTCCATTTCCTGCACATTTATGACCTTCAAATATAAGAAGAAATTTGAGCACATTAATTAAATGTTTTCTTATCATAATTTTTATAGTTTGTAAACCTGTATTAAATTTATATTGTAATTCAAAATTTAGCACAGCTTAGATTTTTTATCAGCGTATAGGTAACAGTGCAATTCAAAATTTATTTTTCCTTTTATTTTTTCTAGATATCTTCTTAAAAAAAAAAAAACAGAAAATTTACTCAGGTCTATAGCTTTGCCCTTCCGATTTCTAAATTTAGCTGCCAGTTTTAGAAGAATTTGCATACTCTTGAATAAATGCCACTGGAAGGAGAAAGTAGTTTAGAAAGACTACTTATATGCAGATCCCTCCTAAAGTGCCCCGTGAATAGCTTTTATTAAGCAAGATTAAAATTGCTCATTATCCCAAAATAACTCTTGTGCATGTGATGTTATAAGAAAAAAAGCATACTCCATAATCAGTTTGACATTTTTGGAATTTCGAAAGGTAATTAGGCTCTCCTTGGGAAAAAAAAAAAATCACTATTGTGAACATTTCCAATGGAGTGTAGCACTTCTTTTCTTAGATCTTTTTCCTTCCACTGGTTCATCTCTGGGATGACTGATGCTACTGAATGACAACATATAGGAAACGATGCCTGTAAAGGGCTGACTTATGATGCTTAGGGGATTTAAGAGGGTCCTTCACAGGCTTCACTCAATCGTTCAAAGAGAGGCTGGAGGATTTTTCAAAGCACCTCTCCCAGCCTGACCTCTGCACTGTGTATAAGTGCAGGTCCTTCTGGTCAGACATTGCTGAGATGAGATCTGATCCATAACTATAACATGGCTCAGATAAGCTACTGTGATGCTTGAGTTTCGGTTCTCTCCTCTGTTTAACAGGAGTGATAGCTGAGGGGACTGCTATGTTCTAGTGTGCCCTTGAGGGTCTCTATAGATGCTTTCAGATACATTTCAAGCTAACAGCGATACAAATTCTAATGTAGTTATTAGCAAGATTCCTAAAACACAATTAGTCTCAAATATCTCAGAGAGATTCTAATAATGCTGGCAGTGAGGGACAACTAGCTATCCATGACCCAGTGTGTGCTATGTGGCACACAGGAAGTGTTCAACAGACAGCATGCATGACTCACTTTTATTTAGTATAGAAATCCTGTGAGTATGAGTACATACCTGCCTAGAAAGATGGAATTAGTCAAAAAGTCTTAAGGATAGAATTTTACATGGTTTTGCTAGTGACCAGTCCAAAAATACCCAGGCCCTTTCAATGCACACCAAGTAGGAAGTCTTTAGCTGGAGAAAGTCTGTGCTCACAGCCTAAGCCAATTCTGCATATGAACCCCAATTTAGGAAACAAAACTCTTGACTCCACTATGTGTCTACTGGATATGAGGCAAGAGCTGCCTGGGCTTGCCTTGGAGAACCAGTCAGGGAAGTTAAAACAAAATACTCAGCTCTTTGGGTCTTAATCTATGTGTTTCTCTCACTACATATCATCATAATATTAATTTTATTCTTTGAATATTTTTAAAAAAACCCACAGTTTAAAAATACTGTGTACAAACTTTCCACTTTGGGCCCAGTGGGTAGGGTCCCTAACTCTTATGAGTTTGACAGCCTGTCACAATCTATCAGAGACATGGCAAGCAGAAGAGGCAAAGCAATGCTGAAATGTGCTAATGGAGCGTGTTCTTGACAAGACCTGCCTTCAGGAAAACCATTGCACCAAAGAATAAATCATTAGCGCTTAACCGACTTGGGGAGAGAAAATCCTCACCTCTGTTCACTCTGGGCTTCTTGTCCTGACCAACTAAGGGGGAAGAAACACTTGTGAAGTTTGCAGTGAGGACTGAAGCTTTATCAAAGTCCATGGAACATTTATGTGATTCCATGCATTGTGATCACTAAAGACAGGCTGAGCATAGTTCCTTTTACCAGCATATCATGTGTATGTTATATTGAGAAAAGAAATAAGAGAAACACATCTTAAAACATAACAGTGATTCACATTTGAAAAGCTGGAATAAATTATAGAATCAGCCTTAGATGATGTCAACAGCATAGTAATGATCCAATAAGGAATTTCAAAATTAAAAATCTAATATGTTACAGTGTCTAATGACTCAGACAATATGTAAGAATTGAGGAATATGTAAACAAAGAGATGGAAACTCCAAAGCACAATTAAAAAGAACCACTAAAGACCCATAAGTATACAGCAGAAATGACTATTTTCACTGAACTTATTATTAGACTGAGTATGGCAGAGAAAAGAATCTCTGAGATTAAAGATACAACAATAGAAACTTCTAAAATTGAATAGGAAGGAGAAAAATGTCTGACAAGATGAAAAATCATTCTGAAACAGAAAAAAGAATGCTTTGATGAGCTCATTAGGAAACTACACATGGATGAATAAAAATTCAAAGACTAAGGATTTGTCAATAAAACAAAAATCCAAATAGAAAAGCAAGGGAAAGACTCAAGAAATGGAATACAATACTGGAGAACTGTGGAGCAGGCTGAATATGGCATGTACTTGTAATCTGAACAACTGGGAGTTAGAAGTAGAAGGATATATGGTCCAGGGCATGTCTTGGGTACAGAAGAAGTTCAAACACAGCCTTAGGTACAGGTGGTTCTGTCTTAAAACTAAATATAGAGCAGAGTTATGGGACAACTGCAAAAGCTAGCATTACATGAATGGACATGTCACAGGGAGAAAAGTGAGAGAAAGCAATAGTATTAGAAAAGGTTTATTTGAACAAATAAGATGTAAGGATTTTGCCCAGCTTTATGTTGACACTAAAACACAGATTCAAGATGTTCAAAGATAGGAGAAAAAAAAACAAACTTCATCTAGGCACATCTTTCTAAAACTAAACCAAAATCAAAAGAAGGTGTCTTAAAATAAGCTTCACGGGGCTGGAAGTGAAATTTACTTATGGAAAATGGTAAGAATCAATCTTATTTTTCCTCAGGAACTATTTAAACAAGAAAAACAGTCACCAGGAATACTTAGTGATGAGACACAAACAACAAAGAAACCTGGCTTTTCATGTCCTGTGTAATTGTCCTTCTAAAGAAAAGACATAAATCATCTCTGCACACTAAAGGGGTGAAATCCTGCCACTAGGTCTGCCTTACAAAACAGTAGTAAAATTAATCAAAAGAGAAAAAGTGATAGGGGTCTGAAACATTGGTCTATATAAAGAAAAAAGTTGTCTTGTGTATAAAGAAGTAACAGTAAAATAAATAACCTTTTAAATTATGAATTGATCTTATATAGTTTATTTAACATATAAATATGTTAAATAGAGATAGTATATATTAACATACAGTTAATATCTATCATATTAACATATAACAAATATTTAACATAGCAATAGTGGCAAATTTGTTTGGGAAGATATCTCCCTCTCTGTCCTCCTGCTCTCTCTTTCTCTCTCATACACACACACACACACACTCACAGAGTTCACATATGTGACATATATAGATACTATATAACTATATTCACAGGATATATGGACCATAAATATATTCATATTTATATAAATAAATATCTACATATGAATATTTTCTTAGAAAATCTGCAATAACTGAGAAAAAATGAAATAAATGGCCCTAATGAGGCTGTAACATACAAAGTTCCTATAAAAAGTTAATAGGCTTTAGATGTATTAGCAAAAGAAATATATCATTTTTATTACCACTCCCAAAGCAAATTCCTAGGTATAGATCTAATAAGAGAAGTACCAGGTCTATATGAGAAAACTACACAACTCTGATGAAATTTCAATGAAATAAGTAATGGTTTAATGTACATTGATAGTTAGATTCAAGGTTGTTGAGATGAAAATTCTCCCCAAATTCAGCTTTAAATTTAATATAGTTGTAATCATAATCAAAACCTTTGAATCTGCTTTGTGGACACCAGAAAATGGACTCTACAAAGTGTATAGTGTATTCTACAAGAGCTTTCCCAACACAGGGGAAGTCAGAGGATCCATATCAACTGTCAGCTCCACACAACCAAAAATCACCTGAGAAGGGAGTTTCAGTTGAGGAATGGCCTAGATCAAGCTGACTTTGGGCATGTCTGTGAGCAAGTTATTTGATTATTAATTGACATAGATATAACCCACTGTGAGGGGCACTGTTCCTGTTCTGAGCCACTTAGTCCACTAAGCAACCAGGCAGATCTCAGTCTGCTCTTAACAGGGATGTGCTAAACTAATTTGCTAAACTTCTGCTTTGACTTCCATAAAATGGTGACCTGTAATCTGCAATTTTTAAATCAAATAATCTTTTTCTTTCCCAAAGTTATATTTTATCACAGCCACATAAATTCAACATGAACAGTGCCTGTCTTCAAGACTCAGAGATATAGTAATGGATCCAGGGAGTTGTAGGTAAAAGGATACACCATTTTTATATGGATCCTCTGACTGAGAATCAATATGATAACTTCCCCATCTGCCAATCATCAATGACTTTCTGTCAATAAACTCAAGCATGAAGCAGGGGCAAAGGGCAGCATCTGAATCTTCAGTAGAGTGAAGCAATTTAAACCTGAAGAGAAAAGCACAGGACATTAAAAAATTCAGTTCTTTTGTTTAAACTTTTTTGTTCCTGCCTTTATGAAAACATCAGGAAAGTTGTGAGCCATTTGCTACCTCACAGGCCATTGGTATCACAACTCAGAAAACAAAATGGCAGTGCTCTCTTTTGTTTTTTTCTTCATTAATATCTTTCTACTGAGGAGAGGTAATAATTACTGGTGGCCAGGTTTTCCTTTAGACTCCAAACTAGATAGGAATTTTTAGTGCAGGGGTATAAGGACATAGAATTCTTAATGTAAGTCTCAGGCTTCAATTCCAGAAAAATTCTAATCTCATCTGAATAAATAAGAAGCCTGTATTTTCTGAATCAAGTATAGCAAATACTCCTGGGGATAGTAATAAAACCCAAGGTTCCACTTGGCTCTAATTTTGATATAAAAGTCAGCATTTCTTCCAAATGGAGAAACATAAAGAGCTGAAACATACAGAATGTCCCTGAATTAAAAAGATTTTACAGCTACCTGGACAGAGCAGAATCCATAGCTAGCAAACAATGACTCATATCGGATGCCATGATGGAAAGACACCTCTCCCAGCACTGTCTAGAGCTATGCTGGGAAAAACAGAGAGGCCACACTTGAATTATATGATGGTCATTTTCTGTCACCTGTAGAAGAGGGGCTTCAGATGCAAATAAAATTGATGTGCAGAAAAACACATTTTTGGGATAGCTTGGTTTGTGGTCCAAGATTCTTACCTGCTATACTCATTTAGATGGATCAAGAGACTGGGGAGTTAAGTAGTTTTCCCCTATTGAAAGAATCTAACTTTGCCATGTGTCTCCATGAAAAGAATGCTGTCGGGAATTTTATGAGCTGAACTGTGAGATGGGAGGGGACAACACCCAAAATACAGTAACTTGGCAAGTGCCAGGTTGGAAATTGAAATCACAGCTATGAGATAGGAGAAGCTGGTGCACTATGGTTGATTGTCTTCATTTCTCGAAGTTGCTATAACAGATTAGTACAAATTTTAGTGTCTTAAAAAGACTCTGAATTATTGCCTCATAGTTCTGGAGGTCACATGTCCCAGACTTTCTTCAAATGATGGTCATGGATGGCTTCACTACTTCCAGAAGAAGTCACAGTCTGTATCTTTGCTTTTCCAGAAGCTAGGGACATTTCCCAGTACTTGCTCTATAGCTACTTCTATGTCTGCAATGCAATGTCTTCAGATTTTCCCTGCTGAGATCACCACCCTGACTTTGTGTTTGACATAAACCCTCATGATTACAGTTATACCTACATAATCCCAGATAATTTCCCTATTTTCAAAAAGTTTGACTTGCTCACATGTGCCACATCCCTTTTGGTATGCAAGGTCCCAGTCTTAGTTCTGTGGATTAAAACAGGGATATCTCTTTGGAACCATACATCAGCCTATCATATGGGTCACTACGGTAGTGAGACATGTATAAACCTATACAGGCCTCGGATTAATTAGTACATCCTGTAAAAACATTGATTTGAGCCTCATAGAATATGTGGAATGAATTTTAAAAACTGTGAAGTGATATTCCCATATCACATGGCAGTTTGCCAGGAGACCCTGACTTAGAGTCCCTGGGGATCATGGCAAATCTATTTTCAAAACATGAGTGAAGCTCAAAACAAAAGCCTGTCTAGTTTCTGAAACACAGAAATCCCACTGGGCCTAAAACACATGAGGGACTCTCTTTTCTCTGATCTACAGAGACTCAGTGTTTGTGTCTCCCAGATTCAGAACTGGGACTACCTAAGTGGTCAAGTGCTTACTTTACTTTGTGCAAGGCCCTGGCTTTGAGCCCCAGAATGCAAAAGGAAGGAAATAGGGAGAGAAGGAGAGAGGGAAGGAGGGAAAAAAGCAGGGAGGGAGGGAGGAAGTTGGGGTGTGGTAGGGAGGAGAAAGGGGTAAGGAGAAAAAGAGAAGGGGGGAAATAAATGTGAAAAGAAAATTAGGAATCTGGAACTTTATTCCTATTCTTCAATTTAGAGAATCAAGTCAACTGTTCCAAAGAAAATGATGGGAAGAAAAAAATTTCTAGTAATAAATAACCACTGAAATAGAAGTTTACAGAAAGTACTATATGACATAGTAGAAATGATCTCAAAACAACTTGAAGAAAGAGGGTGATGGTGGGGTCAGAGAAACAGTATGAAGTCAATCATAAACAAGTGCACTGAGTTCTCCAGAGAAAGGCTTGGATATCATACATGCATACCTAACCCTGTAGACATGTGTGCATGTATGTGCAAACAAGTGCATGTATATGCATGAGATTAAAGTGTTTTACAGTTGTGGGGTATAGCAAGACTGAAATCTGAAGAGCAATGTGGCTGGCTCAACCTCCAGACAGGAGCTTAAACTACAGTCTTGTATCAAATCTTTTCTTCCTCAAAGCTTTATGATTAACCCTTTTAAACTTAGCAGGGTGGTAGCGAGGTGTGTATGTACATGAGGCTCATCTATACTATGAAAGAAGACCATTATCTGAAAGCCAGCATCAGACTGTGTTGATTAGATCTACCAAAAATTTCCCCAGCAATGCCTGGATTAGTGTTGCATCTTAAGAAGTATTATTGCCTGCCAAGTTGAACCCTAAAGGAAACCATTATACTGTTGGTGATTTTGCTAAGGAAAGCACCAGTGAAGAGGTTTTGAGGAGGGTAATGATGGAACCCAGGACCTTGTGCTTTCTAGGAAGTACTGTACCTCTGAGTTCCAAACACAGCCCTTTTCTCACACTCCTTTTTGAGACAATGCCTTTCTAGTTCCAGGTTGGCTTGGAGCTTAATCTATAGTGCAGTTAGTTCTTGAATGCCTGTTTTTCATGCCTCAGCCTTCTGAGTAGCTGCAATTATAGACCCATGCCATCAAGGCCAATTGTAGTAACTATTTAAGCTAATATAAAAAGATTATAATTAAACTAGAGAACATTGCATCTGGAAAACACCTTGCAGAACCCACGGCTAGATAAAGGGTTTTGAATTTATAGGCAACACACAATAGAGAACATGGCAGGACTTGTTTTGGAAAATTATGAGTTGAGTTTAAGAAAAACTGAATTTAACCAGCAGCAGAAGACCAGCTATAGCCAAGTAAGTACAGAGTGAGGAAGGGACAAGAGATTCCAAGGTTGGAATCCTCCAATGGGAGAAATTGGCTAAAGATATATAAAATCAAGAGAGGGAAGCGTGGAGAGTCTCCTGTCTCTGGAAAAGATCATGTCTCACAGTCAAAACACACAACCTAGAGTGAAAGAGTACATGAGTCATATCCTGTTTCTCCTGGGCACCTCACTCCAAAATGCTTGTGTATTTTCCATAACTGCTGATTGATTAAATATATATGCATATATGTACTCACATTGTTATAGCCTGTACCAACTTATCTACATAATTCTTTTTTGGTTTCAAATATAAACTTACCAATGTACATTTACTTGGCTTTATAGAAATAATGAGACTGGGCCAGAAAAACTTGAGTTCTTCGGTCTATAAAATTGAAAGTAGACACACGGCAAACTAAAATCCACATGGTGAAATTTCATACATAAAACTCTGAAGAGGGTCAGTTGTATTTATGGCCCAAACTGAAGTTCCTTGTCCCAAGTGCAGCTTTCCTTTCTCTGCACCCTGAGTCACTCTCAGGGCACAGCACACACTGCCTAGTATTAAAACAGCTGAAGATGTCAGGACATTGCTGCATCATTCAGAAAATTAGATGCTAATGTTCTCAAGAATCTCATTCAACAGGAAATACCTTTTTTTTTTTTTTAAGTAACAGTTGATCTGACTTACTGTAATTAGCTAATGGGTCTGAACCTGTAATTCCCCTGTCAGGCCCTCAGGCTAAACTGTTTGTGTTTGCAAGTCTTGTCAAACAGACTTGTTCAGCAGGAGTTCTATGCTGTATGCAACCGCTGATTTTTCACTTTTGTGTAGAGAAAGTGGGATAATTTCCTCTGCCAAAATAGACTGGAGCTGCCAGGTAGGATAGAGGAAGTACACTGAATAGAAAAACCTGAAAATGAGGCCAGTTGAGGCAACAGGGAAGGACTTTGGGAAGTGTCATTTAGATATATCTGAACAAGGCATCTGCTTTAAATTAATATGGTTTTTTTGTTTTGATTTTGTTGTTTGTTTGTTTGGTTATTTTTTAGTAGCTCAAATCATCAGATTGGAAAGGGAAGTTTATTAGAGAGACAAACAGCATTAACATGGAGGGATGGGTGCATGGATGGAGGGATGGATGGATGAATGGATGGTCATGTAAATAGGTGAGAAGAGATATATTAGTATTTACTGTGTCCTTACAAAAATTGTGACAGATCATTTGCAAAAAGGAAACTATTTTCTACTACTAGTAGTAGAAAAGATTAATTCCTTTTGATTTGGAGTATTAAATTTCTGACCTGAGTAGTACTCAGAAGTACCCAAAACAATGGAATTAATCCAAGTGTACCAGAAACTCACCTGGAAAATGAAACCTGTCTAGAAGGCAGGGCCACCCCGGGAGGTAGGCTAAACTTTAGCCACACTGAAGAAACAGGTGGAATAATTATCCCTTTAATGAGATACTGTACTTTTCCTTTTTACAATTCCCAGAAGCCTACCACATTTGACTGGGTCTGTCTACTTTTCTGAGTCCCTATTTTCTTTCTTTCTTTATTTCTTATGTTTATCAGAATCTTAGTATTCTTTTACTTGTACTTCGAACTTTCCTATTCTTTCTCCAAACCTCCTATCTCCACCATCTGGCTACTTGCCTTCTATTTGAATAACCTGCAAGCCAGCTTAACTTAAATCACATGGCTTCCCCCCTCAACCCCCATTCTCTTCCTCTGGGCAGATGATAAGATGTACAGCTTGCCTGAAGTAGGGTTTTTCTCTTCAACTCTAATAAGATTGTTTTCTTTATAATCTTTGGCTTTGCTTAAGTATAAAATGTTTCCTACCTTGTACTTCTTTAGGTGGCAGAGGGGAGAGAGCAGAGTAGCAGTGTGGAAGACATCTCAGAATCAGCTTGCCCAAGAGTGGTACACTGGGTAGAGTGTTGAGTTCAAAGCTGAAAGTCTAAGGACCTTGTAGACATGAGTCCTGCTATCCAAGGGTGAGAACAGTAGTATCCAGGAAAAGGAGAAGTTGCTTTCTTTGCTTATTTTCTTATTATCTGGCCACCTGCCAAATGCACATTGCTCACCCACAGATCTTTCCCTATACTATCTATAAACTCTCTGAGATATTCTCTTCATTACTCTTAGGATATTATTTAATTTAGTCAAATTGCATCTGATCTTTGGTCTGTTAGGAACTTCACTGATGGTTATAGTCATTACTAAAGCTAAGTTTTCTCCACAACTTGATTCTTTATCCACTCACACAATAACAAAGTCTCCTAAATATCACTAGTTCCATATACTTCTCAACTTTGTGTAGGGGATTATGCTGGTAATGTAAATATTTGTTCCGCCTATGGGCTTAATAAAAGCAAACAGAATGTGTGGGCAGGGCTACCAGACTAAGAAAACTCCGGAATATCTCAGAGCAGAGACAGACATAAGACATGCCAGAGTCACCAGAGCTGCCAGGAGATGCAGAGGAAAGAAGTTGAAATGCTGCTCTGAGAAAAGTACTGAGCCACACGACTGAACAAGATGGGTTAGACTGAGAGCAAGCCCTAGCATGCTATATGCCTGGGCCCTAGATCAATCAGCATAAAAATAACATGTGTGATTATTTGAGGCAAAGCAGGGCTGAGAGTAAGACTAAACCCTTGGTCCAGGCCCAGAAAGTCCAGCCCAAGAACTTATTACAACAACTTTGACTATGTTATTCTGCTAATAGTCCAGACTTCTTTGATGTGGGATGTCTTTCTCTATGCTGTGGATATACTTTATTACCATTTGTTAATAAAGAGGCTGTTTAGCCCTATGCCAAGGCAGCTTGGAGGCAGGCAGGAAATCCAAGCATAGATAAAGAAAAGGGTGGCAGAGTCAGGGAGACTCTGCAGTCTGCTGCCCAGAGAGCAAGATAAAATGAAACACAGGTAAAGCTTTGGAGTCACATGGCAATACATAGATTAATAGAAATGGGTTAAGTTGTAAGAGCTAGTTGGTAATGAGCATGAGCCTAGGCCAAACAATTTGTAATTAATATAAGCCTTTGTGTGATTATTTGGGACTAAGCAGCTGTGTGGGACTGTGGGCCTAGACCTCAGGGCTAGGCCAGGCCGGACTAGAAAGTTCAGTCTACAATTCTCTCTTCTTGTGATATAAAATGACTTAGGCTAATGTGACTTCATGCTAATGATGTTAAATTTTACTTGAATCCTACGATTCTAGAAAGTGAAACTAGTTAAGAAATTTCTTCATCTTTTTACTATAAAATAATATCCTCACCACTTTGTGTTCTAAGAAACACAAAAGACTTAAAAGAAGTTAAGAATATCGTCCCCTTAATAGTCTAAAACATTTCCCATTCTTCCTCTGACTTCTTCTTATCCTTGTTTCTTTGAAACATCCAGCTCCCTTTATTGCAATTTTATTTTAAAGAAATTTCCCCACAGAACCTGCAAAAAAGAAAATCATCTTTTTTTCTCTTGCATTTGTCTTTCAGAGAAACTGGATGTATGCATGAGTATGTTCTCAAAGTCTTGTGAGAGTGAATTGATGCAAATGTTTCCCCTTTATGGGCTCATATATTAAAATCTACACCCTACCTGGTGTCAAACTTGAAGGAGGAAATGTAAATTTAGTCGAACTGTAAATCTAATCTGGAAGAATTAGGCCTCAGTGGGTGTGTCACTGGGCTGCATCTTCCTGCAGTTCTGCTCCCTAACTGTTATGACCTGAGCTGCTTTGACTCACTATTCCCTTTTTTGTCTGGACTGAAGCATCCAAAACTATGAGCTGAAGCAAATATTTTTTTTCACTTAAATGTTAGTATGTTAGAACAATGAGGCAATTAACTAATGCAGAAAACCAATATCAGAGAATGAAGCCATTACTGTGAGTCTGTGTCAACATTTCTTGCACAGTGAGAATTTGTTTAAAGGAAAAACATAGCAAAGTTTGAGCATGCTGGTTTGAGATGTGCTAAAGTTTTCTGAATTTAGTTTAATGGGTGATTTTAATGGGTTAAGAATTCAAGGTTGATTTTTTTTAAAGATAAAAATTGTGCTTATGAAATTTAGATAAAAACATGGGCTCTGTTGGAAATTTGAGTAGAGACCAATTGTGATTTTGTATGAATGTGATGAATTAATTCATCTGACAGAGGAGAGTACAAGAAGTCTAGCATTAAGTCTATGGCATGACTTGGTTTTAGTCTGGTGAAAAGCATGTACAACAGGTAGAAGGAACGAAATTGAGAAGTGTTCAGTTCTGTCTAAATGCATGTATAATGTTGAGGCTTAAAGGGCATGCATTATAAATCAATTAGTACCATAAGGAATAAGCCAGATCATTTTTACCAAGACAAAAGGAAGGATTATTGAGGGCATCTCAGTAATTTACCACAGCCTATGTATGTATGACAGAATCAAGTGCTTTTGAAAGACTTTGCCTTGAAAAGAGAATGGTTCTTGTACAAGTCTTATACAAGACTCCCCTAAAAGATAGCTTTTTTGTATTTTTTAACCATTATTGGCTATCTAGGTATTTAGAGGCCAGTATGACTAAAGATCTTGAAGATGGAGCTACAATTCAAGCTAGGGCAGACCTTGGTCTTATCTACACACTTCTAGTTTTGTATGTATAGAATACAAAAATCATAGGACTGTGACAACTTCCACCTATATTCAAAAGGATGTCTGAAAAGAGAAACAACATGTGATAGTCTTCCAACTGTCAGAAAGTTCCTTAAAGGATGATATATGAACAGGAAAGGGGAAACTGGAGATGCAGTGAAGACCTGAGGCAATTAGAATACCAGGAATACACATGTCTTCTTAGAAAAGCTGTAAATACCAGAAGGCCCAGCACTAGAAAGAGTCCATGTGAACTATAAAAGGCAAAGCTAAAGGCATCTCAAGCCCTTTAGATCCATATATTATCAGATATCCTGGATGCTCCTTATGAAGCTACATTAATTTCTTGTCCTGTGGGTTTTGATGATTCTCAGAGATAGATGAAATGTATTTGGCATTGTTAAATGGCACAAGACATTGGGAGACAGAGGCTCATTGTTATAGTTTAAATATAAAATGCCCACTTAGGTTATTATATTATAGCATAGATATTCAGTTGGTGAAAGATACTAAAAACTTTAGGAAGTAGGGCCTATGTAGAGGAAATGAGTAACTATAGATATGTTTCAGCATTTATGTTGTTTTTATGTTTTTCTCATGTCTTGATTTGCACTATTAGACTCCCCGTGGCATAATGGACTGAAAACTTGAGGCAAAATACATTATTCCCTCTTTTGTTTATACTAGTCATTTCATCACAGACTGAGAAAAACTAGCCCAATGTCCTGCCCAGAAGCATTTATTACCACACAGAAATATGAATAATTGGTATGCTTCCCTGTGGAATTGATATAGCCCTAGTTATCTAGTCTCAATAACTCCTAAATTTGCCCACATAAGATTATTGCAAGAAGTAAATGTATCTTGACTCTAGACGCAGGGTCTACTCATATAAAATAAAAGAATCCTCAGTGGACTATGAGGATACAGGTTCAAATAAGAGGTGTGGGGGGATTTTCTGGATGCTTTTGAGAACAAAACTTTTGAGGTTGTACTTTGCAAGGAGGCAGATATTTGGATCCAACTCATCTACTTTGAAAGTTTCTTATTTGCAGGAATGAGAAAGTACATCTAATATTCCCTTGTAGTATGTTTCAAATTCTCCAAGAGACAACACAACTATCATTGAAGAATTTTAGTAGCTAATTAGTGTTTCATATGTTAGTACCTCCCCCCCATCTCCACTATGAGTATACATTACTGCTTAGAATAGGTCATGTTTTACCTAACCACTCTCAGAGACACAAACACAATGCCTGTGTTAAAGGCTAATAGTAAAGTGTTTACAAGTAAACTATAGGCAATAGAACTGTGGTTGACACAGAATTATTAGGTTGCCTTCTGAGATTTTTCTATCCAGTTATTCTCCCCAATATAGCTAAGACAATTCTTATTTTGTATTTTAGCTTTTTAATTGATAAAGGTTATATTTATGGCATATAATGTGATATTTTAATATACACATTTTATAAGTATCTTTTTTATATGTCACATTTGTTGTTTTTACTGAAAATAGATATTTTTATACAATAATAGAATTACTCATGCAATATATTCTGATCATGTTTTTTTCTTTCTCATCTCCTCCCAAACTCTCCCCACTAATCCAACTCTGTATCTTATTTCTCCCTCTCTTTAGAAAACAAGCAAATGAAAAAGCAAAATGCATAAGAAACACACATATACAAAACTCAAACCCACAAAAATTTAAAAGCAAAAACCATACTATACAAGCAAACAAGAAATGCCCAAACAAAGCAATTTAAGACAAAAATCTACCAAAATACTATGGGTTTGTTTGTTGTTGGCAATCTGCTGCTGAGTATGGGACCTACTGTTAAGTGTGGTTTATATGCCTGGTGAGACTCCATTAAAAAAAATAATTTTTCCTTTACAAGCAGTTATCAATTGGAGATACCTTTTAGGATAGGGGTGGGAGCCCATGTTCACTTCTCCCTCTCAGTCCTGAGACACTGCCTGGCTTGCACGTGTGTGCTGACACAGTCTCTGTGAGTTCAGGCCGCAGCGTGTTTTGTGTGGAAGGCTGTTTCTTTGGTGTCTTCTACCCCTCTGGCTCTTACACTCTTTCTGTCTCTTCTTCACAGCTCCCTGATTCTCAGAGCATGGGTTCATGAAGACATCCCATTTAGGAATAAGTTTTGCAAAAATCTGTCACTCACTCCCTGTACCCACACAATACACAGTAGGAAATATCTAACTCAATCTAATTTGAATATGTGTTAGCTCATGTATTTTTGTGGTTAAAATACTTAAAAGTTAATTGTAACAACTTTCAAGTATAAACTATACTGTACTAACTATGAAGTAGTATGTACAAAGGATTTCTTGATTTTATTTTTCTGTAAAACTGAAATTTTGCACTCTTCATAGTTTTTAAAAATTATGTACGTGTTAAATCATATGCTATAAATATTGATTAACATGAAAATAAAATCAAATTGTGTAAATGTTTATAAGTTTTCTGTACATCTAGCCTTGGTTTTTCTTTCTAATCTATCTTCTGTTTAGTTCTCTCTCTGAGCCCCTTCATTCACAGCCTCCTAGCTCTCCCAGTCCCACCAGTGATGTCTCGCCCAGTCCCTGGTCTGCCTACCAGGCTCAGTTAGGCTGGTTCTTGTTGGATTTTTGAATCATTCTTTGAAATCCACCTGTTTCACAAATCAACAGGCTGCTGTACTTTGGCTCCCAAAGGCTATGATTGTCAGAAAACTTTTGCTTGGATCAGTGAGAAGGGTCATTGTTAGGATATGTGTCAGTGAAGATCCTTGAGACTGTGTAAATACCTTTTCTTCTGTGATTATCTAGAAAGGCAAATCTGGCAGAAAAACATTCCCTTCCTTAGCTTCCGCTTCTGTTGTAAACATCCAGGTGAGATGTTCTTGAGAAGCACTGACTTTTGACCTCTAACAAAACTACTATTTGTCTGTTAGGTGGAGATAAGTTGCTGCAGCTCATTACTAACATGTCTTATCTTTCCTTCGAGTTTTTCCATCTTCTCACCTCTCAATGGATTCCTCAAAAGAATTAAGCAAATAAATACTTTTTTACTAATTTTCTCTTTGTTATTGGCTTTGAGCCCTGTGTTATAATTTACTTCTGTGACCAGCACTGCAAATTTTTCTTCCAAAAGGAACTGGATGTAAATAAGAAACAAAACAGAAAATCACGGTCCTTGACAAATGTGGTTATTGTTTTCTACAAGTTACTTTTTTACTATAGTCTGAATATTTGGGGTGGGGATCAAACTGCATATGTAAAAGCAAAATTCCTCAAGTAAGGGTATTTGGAGATGAGGCATTTGGGATGTTATAAAGCTACAGGGATGGAACTTTCTTGAATGAAGTAGTTTTTTAATGAAAGGACCCTAGAGTAAACTCTTACTACTTCTACCATGTGTGAACTCAATTGAAAGAATATGATTTATGAATTAGGAAGTTAGCCTTCACCAGACATTAATGATGAATTGTCCAAACTCCAGAATTATAATAAACATACATTGTTTGTAAGTTACTTGATATATGGCATATTTGTAACAGTCAAAGCAGACCAAGACATCATTCCATGGGCCCAGCCATGTCAAACTTGATCTAGTTACACTAATATGTAAAGGTTTCTTTTTTCTCTACTTTTCTCCCTCTTTGTTGCTCAATTACTTTCATTCTTCTTGGAGTTGGCTCACAATTGTCTTGAAAGAGGTCATTCTTCCTCAAGCCATTCTGTCTAATGTGGTGGAATTCAGGTGTTATTAAGAGAGAACTAGAGGCATAGCTTTGAGGTCTCAGACCCTAGATGGGGCATGGCTAGCCTCCATTGAGGACCCGGTGGCATGGTGTCTGCCATTCCTGTTTGTTTTGCATTCTCGGGGAAAGGATTGGCACCATTACTGTGTGGGACACTTCAGCTCTCTAGGGATTGCCTTAAGGCTCAATTTTGTATCAGTGAGTGTTTATATAATCCCCTTAATATGTATTAACCTTTTATATAATCAATTGCCAATAGATAATTTCTACAATATCTGGTGCCGAACATGGGCTTCCAGACTTCGTTATACACAGTATTCAATGTAGCAATTTACATATAAGTCAGTTAAAAATGACAATGCCACTCTGCCTTGAAAATAAAATCCCAACTCTATGCTTGAGGGCTGCTCAAGATTAACACAATTTTCTACTGCCGACTTTATAGGCTATAGGTCCTGAGCTTGGACACCCCCTTTCTACATAGCTATTCATAGTTGGCCCTTTTTAAAGCCTGAAGTCTCAGCACTATGTTACCCCCTTCAAGAATTTTTTTTTAATGACTGCTCCAGCAAGAATAGGTCCATTCCAGTCATTCAATACTTTATTTGTTTTTGAGTGTTCATCATTATCAGATATCAGGTTTCTTCATTTGTTTTTTTGTTTGTTTGTTTGTTTGTTTTGCTTTGTTTTGACATCCAAATGTATCTTAGCTACCTGATCCACTTTAACTATATCTGGCTGGCAGAACCATCCTTGGTTCATAGTAGGAAACTGAGTGATAGTTACTTTAAAAACAATTTACATAGATTATTAATCAACCACCATATTTGCAGTAACTCTACAAGTTAAGTATCTCATTTATCCATTTTGAAGAAAGTATGTATTTAGTCATGTCAAAGGCTTAGTGAGGTATGGGTTGGGGCATGGAAGACAGGCAATCTGGCTCTGGAAACAGACTGATAGCTTGTATGTATATTACACTGATTCTTTTTTTTTATATTTATTTTTATTTTTATGTGAATTGGTGTTTTGCCTGCATGTATAACTGTGTAAGAGTGTCAGATCTTGGAATTACAGACAGTTGTTGGCTGCCATGTGGATGCTGGAATCGAACCCACAGGTCCTCTGGAAGAACAGTCAGTGCTCTTAACCGCTGAGCCATCTCTCCAGCCCTATTACACTGATTCTTATGATATATAGGACAATATCTCAAATGAAAGAAAGTAGTAAATGCATTCAAATTTAACATTTCTGCTAATGTACCACAAATATGCACAGTCATACACACACAGACACACACACACACACACACACATACATCTGCTGTAGGACTATGCTTTTGTACACTGTAAATATTCATCACTTCTATTGCTTTAATAAAATGCTGACTGGTCAAGTAGCTATGTAGAAAGTAGAGGCAGGGCAAACAGACTGGGAGAATTCTGGGAAGAGGTATAGCAGAGCAGCAGATGCAGCTAGATACAGAGGAAAGAAGATGAGAATACTGCACTGAGCAAAAAGGTACCAAGCAACATGGCTAAACATAAATGGAATAGAAACAAAGGTTAACTTAAAGAATAAGAGTTAGCAAGTAATAAGGCTGAGCCATAGATCAATCAGCTTGTAACTAATATAAGCCTTTATGTGATTATTTGGGACTGCAGGTCTGGCCCTTGGTATTAGGAAGGGCCAGAAATTTCTTACTATACACATCTTACGATGAGGTGATGGGAGTATGTGTCCACGCAAAAAAATGGACATGATCAGGAAATCTTAATGATTTCTCAATCTTCTTTTCTCTGGGATCTAAACAGCTTCATTTGACAGTATTTTTAGGAGGTTTTCCCAATTCAGAGAAGTAAAGTATGATAAAGAAAGAACATAGGTGTTCTTTAGAGGCAATTGTTATGTAAAATTATTATATTTTGAATTTTGGTATTATTTAAAAAGGATAGCATGTGGAGCTGTAATTTTATCTGAAATACAGCACTGTCCATCTTCTTTGACAAGCTAAGGGACCATTACAGAAATCACGGATATGCTTTCTTCAATATCCCAGTCCTGTCTCCTCCATCTTTGGAGAATGATTAACTGAGCTCCTTTCATTTGGCTATTTTTGCAATATTTTATCTCTTCCAGTAGCTAGTGGTAAGACTCTTCTTTTTTCTTAAGCTTGCTAGTCACACACATTTCCTTATAAACAAAGTGATAATTTCAGTTACTGAACTAAAGTGATATAGAGAGAAAAACTGGAAATTTTTCCAAAGATATTTCAATGATCACTCATAAGAAAGTCTTAATTATCTACAGCCTTGAATTTTAAAGAAATTGTTTTTCTCACTTTCCCTATCCACGTGTTCCTCACTTACAATGTGTATGGTATACATGAAGCAACTTTCTGAAGAGTCTTCAGAAGATACAAGAATCCAGAAATACAATCCAGTTAAAATAGTTATTCCTCATCTAGGAGAAGGTAAAAGATGATATATCAAATCTATTTCACAAAAGATCATCTTGTATTTTATGCTTATGACACACTAATATTAATGTTTGCATGCTATCCCATGTACTTCAGGACTTTACACTAATACAATTAATAAAAGATAAGTTTATTTTATTTGCTCAAGCTACTGTAAAGGTCAAGATTACTGCTGTAAGTCCATCTTTGGGGCTACATAAATCCAGCAGGCTCAGATTCCAAGGACCTGTCCGCAGGCCACAGTTACACAGCTCTCATATTTACTTGAAATCTCTTTCCCCAAACTTCCCTTCTTATCTTCTCACCTGGTGATGATTGCGTACTATGGGCTTTTTTAGACCAGAGTCTCCAGTCCTTCCACTAGAATATAGTGAAAGACAAAAATTTAACTTAGTTCAAATTATTTTCTATAACAGATTTCCTGATCACCCTTCCCAGTAATTTCTTGTGGATTCATAAAGTAGTTAAGTGCATGGTGCCACTAGCAGACTTTCTTCTTTAAATTACAAAGACAGGAGTGGAGGTAGAAAGGACAGCCTATACTAACACACAACCGAAATGTAAATGTTTAAATAATTCCTTGATTGATAATTTCTTGTCTCTTAACCATTCTGGGATTATCAGGATTTAGTATGTTTCTTCTTCCAGCAAATCAATAAGTCATATCTAGAAAGATAAACATATTTACATTGATGTGAATATGAAGGGTGTGTGTGTATGTGTTCAGTGAATTTTATACAAGCTTTTCATTGTCTAAAACAGACTGTTTAAGAAGAAAACATATGACACAACAGTGTACCATGTCCAGAATGAGTGACACAGATCCTTAAACAAAACAAAACCAATCATAACTGTCAACAGCCCTGAGCAGGAGACACTGAGGTAAATGTAAGAGGAGTCATTGGAATGAATCCAGGCTAGTTTTCATAGGAGAAATTAAAGATAGTAATTGATAAAATTTTACTCAAAATTACACAGGCACCACAAATAAGTCACAAAATGATGACAATCAATACAGCCAAGGGCTTGTGTGAGAAGGTTCCTTTATGCTGAACCAACAACATCTCTTAAGAACAACATAATTGGCAATATTCTAGTAGTGATGTTGAGGTTACTTTGAGATCAAGAAAAAATGTGAAGTAACTGTCCAAGTTTTGTCTTGGCTAGGCCTACTAGGACATGTGTTATGGACTCTTGAAGTCAGGTTGAATCACCAGAACAATCATATTTATATAAATATATAAAATATCCATCCTTGAAAACAAATAAAATTTGTCTCCTGTTCCTTCAAAGGAAGAAGAGGGAGAGAAATGAGGAAGAGGAGGTAGAGAAGGAGGAGGAGGAAGAAGAGGAGAAGGAAGAAGAGGAGGGTATGGTCATGGCAGAGATCCAGAGTATTATATCTTGTGTAGTAATGATTCCTATATTCAGCTGCAGGTACCTGTCTCACAGCTTCATTTTAGGCCACTATTTTCTCTATTACGCTGATCTTGTTGTACTTGTTTTGATATATTTACTTTTAATTCATTCCACTGAGTTATTAATACCACCTAGTAGAAATCATTTCTTGTTCACTACTGTATCTTCAGGCCCAGTATGAAAGTACTATTCATTAAATGTTTGTAAAAAAGGAAAATGAGTTAGAAGATTAAAAAAAAAGTCAGGAAACATGTGGTAAAATTATTATATTAGGAAGAGAAAAGTTATTTTCGGACCTGTAGTATGATTGTTTGTGCTTACTCTGTCTTCAAATAGTGGTAGGTATGAGATAGATATTATTGCTTTATTTGTTCAAGATAAAGTGTCTACACAGTGGGCCCTGTAGCCAGTCCAGGGAGAAAGAGTGTCTAGATTGCTACTCTATCTGACAAGTCATACATTATCAAGACAACATAAATTACCTATCAGAAAACATAACTAGCAACAATATTAAGCATACCAAAGGCACTAGGAAGGGCAGTGAGGTAAAGAGTGGCTGTAACCATTGGTTGGTTGTTAACAGGAGTCTGTGCAGGGCCCATTTTAGGTGGGCTAAACCAATGTTGGGACTCAGTGTCTTCCAAGTAGAGAGACTCAAAGACAAAGAGAAAATGGTAATGAAGGCAATTAACATGAAGGGCCATCTGGGAAAATTTAATAAAGGATCTGAGAGATAGAGGAATTCAACAAAAGACAAGCTTCTCTGAAGAGATGGAGAAGAGAAATGGTAGTGATGGGGTTGAGTCAGTCATGTAGGCTGTGGTAGAAGTTTAGAAATGTACATAGTCTTCCATATCTTTTGTTGTTTAATTTGTTATTTAAGGGATCTTTTTTATATTCATGATATATGTTCATATGTATCTTTTATATAAATTTTGCAGACACCTCTTTGATAATCTTTCCACTGAGATACTCAACAACATCAAATATTCTGAAATATTTCCAGAAAGTATATCTTCTAACCCCACAACTTTGACTTCTGCCCAGTAACTCTGAGCACATTGACACACCTAAAGAGATTCATGAAAAGCAGCACTCAACATCTTTATATTCATACAGTTGCTCAAGGTCAGGTATCACACATGTCATTCTAAAGTTATAAGACAATCAGCAGATTCTGAAGATTAAACCACACCTTAACTAATAGCTAGATTTAGAGGTAAATTTGAACTTTGACCTAGATGCTAAAGAACATCAACACTCTTACTTTGAAATTAGAAGATATCAGAGAGAAAACCCAGCTCAATGTTCGACAAGCAACACATGATAATCCTGTGGCTTGTGGGCCTTGAGCCCACTGTAAAATAGATGATACTGCACCCCAGGGTGTTATCTTGTAGCAGGAAGTCAAAAGTGCATATATTTTTCAATAAGTACTTTGTTGTTGTGGTGGTTTTTGCTTTTTGGGTTTTGAGACAGAGTTTCTCTGTATAGCAGCCTAGGCTATCCTGAAACTTGCTCTTTAGACTAGCCAGGAACTTGGAGTGCTCAAATTAAAGGTCACTACCCAGCCAGTGAGTGCTTTATAAAGCAAGAAAGGTGGGGTGGGGATAAAATAAAGAGGAGTAGAAGACAGGAAGGAAGGAAAGAAAAGAAAAAGCAGAGAAAGAGGGGAAGAATCTTGGCGAGGTCAGGATGAGAGTATCATAATATTTAGATGGTTTCTTCAATCTCCAGAGAACACAAGAACTTTCTTTCATGGACCACAAATATAAAGAATCAAAGGCTGCTGTCCCAAAAGACTTATAATGTTTTCTGTTTTGACGGTGACTTATAATTTATAATATTTGATTAGATTCTTCCCTTAGGTCATTGGACAAAGTTAATGTCAGGTTTCAACTTATTTTGGGAATTACTATCCTCCACTAAATTCCTTTGAGTCAAAAAGGAAGTGACACATTAACAGGAAAACGTCTTCTTGTAAATCTCTTTCAGCATAAACTTGATTTTCAAAAGGCTAATTACTCACACACATCTAAACATGGGAGCTATTAAATATTTCAAAATAGATTTAATCAAAATATTTTGCCTTTTCCTACAATCATCTTTTAAGAGAAATGCTCATGGAAATGACTTATGTTAGACTTTTCTGATTACAAAAGGAAGACTTACTAAAACTGCCTCAGAAGATGTTTGCTATCAGCCTCTAGTTTATAGGGAAGTATGATGCTAAGAGGACTAGCCGTGCGGTACCCTGGCTCATGAGGCCCAAGCATCTAGAGTTAATGGGGAATAGGAATAACATAGGACAGGGGCCAGATGCTTTGAGGACTACGATATATTTTCCCTTTTCAGTACCAGCAATCAGCCGTAACAGGGATCAGTTTTCCTTAAACTCCATTCTTTCGTTCATCTTACAATCTCCCCTTATTTCTTAATATTGGTTTCTATCTACTTAGTTAACTTTAGTTTATGAATTAATCTATGCAAAAATAGTATTTTATTTGGAAATACAATGTAAAACTTCACATACTCTACACACCAAACACACACAAACCATCTAGCAAAACCCCCAGTGTATATTATAATCAAAGCTTTACACTGCTGATCTTCTTAAATAATGCACACAGCTGTCTCATAAAATTCTGATGAGATTAAATGAACAATTAGATGTACATGTTTAGAATCTTAACAATACTATAAACATAAAACTCTTAAGGTCTTTCCTCAAAGGGAACTAAAACAGTACAAGTTCTAACTTTATAATCACTATACCAATGATATACCAAGAGGCCAGCCAAGCTACAGCTTGCCAAAGCTGCCTTTTCCTGTTATTTCCATACACTCACTAGACTAGGAAAACCTCACCCAGAGCCCCAACCTTCAGCATGAGCCATGCCACTCCCAGCCTTAGCAATATGTGAATCCCCACAGGTTGAGCAAGACTGGTCACGTGATAATGACAACTTGAGAATGTGGAAGTTTTGAACTGCATGGCCAGTCATCCTTCCAATAAATCAGTATGCTATTTTAGAACATAGGTGATTATTCCAAGTGTGACTGTACTTATGGGCATACAAAGCAGGCATAGTAATGAAAAATGGAAGGTTTCTGACCTCTAGGAGGAAGGTTAAATATGAGAAAACATTCACAGTTCTTACAAAGGACTCAAGGAGCAGGTAGAATTCCTAGGAAGGGAAGACTGCTGTGGGACTATACTCTTGTACACTGTTTGTTATATTATATATATATGTAATATACATATATAAATATATATATATATATATATATATATATATATATATATATATATCCTTGTTGCTCCTATTGGTTTAATAAAATGCTGATAGGTCATGTAGCTATACAGGAAGTAGAGGTGGGCAATCAGACTAAAAGAATTCTGGGAAGCAGAAGAGCAGAACAGAGATGACAGTGAGATGCCGAGGAAGTGAGATGACAATGCTGCACTGAGCAAGAAGGTCCAAAGCCACATGGCTAAGCATAAATAATATGGATTACCTTAAAGTGTGAGAGTTAGCAAGTATTAAGCCTGAACCATAGACCAACCAGTTGTACTTAATATAAGCCTCTGTATGTTTATTTGGGGCTGCTGCTCCATACCTTGGGGCTAGGCAGGACCAGAAACTTCTGACTACAGAAGACAGTTTATATGAAAATGTTGAAGTGAAAACAGTGAGGCTTGGCATAAAATTTGAATTAAAGTTATCTTATAATAGCAGAAAGAGTTCAAATGACAAAACTGAACCCGTGGAAAGCCAATAGATAAAATAGTTCAGCCTTATTTTGGCAACAACAATTCGTAAATTTCTCAAAAGAACATCAGTTTTGAGATACTTAATCCAATTTACCACACTACAATAAATTGCTTTCTTGAATAATGTTCTAGAGCTGAGCTAAGCACTTTGGCTTTTTTACTGAAACTGCACACCTGTCATCTAAATAGCTGTCTTACCCTGCTGGGTTCTATTTTACTTTTCTCTTGATGGAGAAGGTTTTAATAAGTAGACTATATTAATTAACCTGAGAAACTTAAATATTGTATTAAAGAGAGGTCAGAAAGGTTCTCAGACTTCTCAGTTTGTGAAAGAAAGCAATACCTAATCACTACTCTTCTGGTTCTGAGTAGCTTCACCAATAACAAACATGAAAGCCCAAAATTAAGTCACCAGAGGAACAGAGACCTGGACAGTACCTCTACCTGAGGCTTTTGGTCATAGAGAAGGAAAATTCTTGTTTCGAAAATAGATTCTGGAAGTGGTCATGATGGCGCTCCTCTGAGCTGCAGCTGGCCCTGAGAAAGCAGCTGTAGAACGACACATAGATAGTAATCAAAATGGAGCCTGGGCCTCCTGTGCTGTGCTGCACAGCACTGCACTCCTGGAAGACAGACTCCTAAACTCTCAGACCCACAAAAAACATTGTGGCCTGGAGAGCAGGAATAAGCCTGTTGCATGGCTGCAATGGCTCTAGATCGTTCATTTATGAACTCATTCTCCACTGGTGATGGCTGTAACGAAGAGCAGCAGAACCTTGACCGGAAGAGATCCTCACATCCACTGGAACAGCAGCACAATGTCAGATTCCGAAAGCTGTGTTCAGGAAGAAACAATGTACGTGAATGTTTCTATTCTACTTAAAGGGCATAAACAGGCCTACTCCAGTCCTCAGGGGAGATGGTATTGAAGAGCAAAACATGAAGCAACTCAAGCATTAATTAGCAAATAAACATTAATGATGTACACTATGTGTTCATCTCATTGTGTCCCTGGAGTCCTGGGAACTGAAAAAGATAAACTGATTAGAAAGAAAAGAAAACAAACAGAGCTGGTTGGTAATGCTAATAGAGCTCGTTGATAAAGTTATGGGAAAGTCAGACATGCGACCTCAAGGTTTGCAGAAGGTGCAAAAAGTACACTCGTAAAGCACACTGAGCTGTCAGCTTTACATACTTGCATATCAGGCTGAATTTTTCCCAAGAATCACATCCTACACTGAGATCTTAAATTTGAGCTTGACAGTGCACAATGGTGAGTCCATGGAAGATCCCATGATGCTTCTTTACTCAGGCTCTCACTTAACAATTAAGAAACGCCTTGGGGCAGACAGTAACTGTCACTATTGCCCTCACAATCCCAGCTTCCCTTCTCCCCAGAGACCTGCTACTTCAATGCTTCCTGCCTAGAAGCCATGTGATACTTCAGATGAGTGTGCTTAAGTGTCAGATATTAGATATTCTGCCATAGCCAAGATGAAATTCCCAAGTCCTCACTCATTTAAAAATTCAAACCAGAATTCAGATACTTAAGTTTTTGTCTTTCAGTTTTAGAGACTATTATATATACTAGGCAAGTATTTTTGTTTGTTTGTTACACTTAATCTAACAAATCTTGGGAACTAATAGTTTGTAATAAAATATTGCTTCAAGTATGTTAAAACCCTAGTACCAAGTAAAAAAAGAACAACATTTTGTTAGCAGGTTTTTCTCTTACAATAGTAAATTATTAATAATTGAAGATACATGTGTGTGCAAAGCAAAGGGTTCCATGACTGTCACTTATGCCCATTGTCTTCAGTGACATGCCTGTGATCTAGATTCCCTCTTCAAAATTGATGAGTAATTTCTGTGGTAGTTTGGTCAAATAGTGCCCATTTGTGTTACATTTCAAAATTCTGTACTTATTTTAGATTTCTCCAGTGCAAAAGAAGTCAAAATCAATAGTTGTTGGTTATTCTTATTTCATCAATGTAGTGATTGCAGGGACATGGGGAAAGTTTGTAGTCTGACATGCTCCACTGACCCACACTGACTGACTTGCTTCACGCTCATATGGTGATGAGGAAAAAGGTATTCACTGACATAGCATAAATAGTTTCCATAATTACACACCTGTGCTCCTTAAAATAAAAATGTGTTCAATGTGGCCTTGATGTAGAAAGAAATATGTCTCCAGATATCATCAGTATACTTTCTAAACTTCATAGTTCTGAGTTTGAAGTCTTTAAATTATCTTTTTCTTCATGAATACCTCTGTACCTCTTTTATTATATAAACACATTGGATTGCTGTTACCATCAGATTGTGAGTGGAAATGAGTCCTGACAAACTGTAGATTTTCTGGATGACTCTTTTTAAAAATGATGCTAGGAATTAGTGTTTCCCAGTAAACACCATTTTATTGGAATAATCTCATGGAATGCTTTTTTTTTAAAGTGAGATATTACAGCTTTTCTCTGATTTTAAACTTAACAGAGAGAATTGTCTTCCATAGGTTTCTGCAACTTCTCACCATTTTAACTACTGCAATTGAAAATTTTCCTGTGTGCCCCAGCTGCTTGGTCCCTAATAAACACACAGAGGCTTATATTATTTATAAACTGTTTGGTCCATGACTGAGGTTATTACCAGCCAGCTCTTACAGCTTAAATTAACCCATTTCTATTAATCTATGTATTGTTAAGTGGCTGATGGCTTACCAGTATGGTCACATCTTGTTTCTTGGGCAGCTGGATCAAATCTTCCAGACTATACTCTTCTTCTCTGTATATCTCCTTGGATTTCCAGCCTCTAGGCTGCCTCGCCATAGGCCAAAACAGCTTCTTTATTAATCAATGATAGCAGAACATATTCACAGCATTCAGAAAGACCATCCCACAACAATCTACAACTGAGGGTCCTAAGAAATTTATGTGAAGTTAGAAGTCTCTTTAAAATACTTTAGGAATTATGTCCATGCTTCAGTATATTAAAAACATTTTCATTGAGTTACAGACAAACCTATTTCTGTAATTTAAGTACTGCCACCTTTATCTTCCATTTCCCCTTCACACTCTAATTCTTGTGCAAATTTGTTTTATTGAAGCCATAGTTCAAGAGCCAATAGACTTTTGAAATTGTTATTCATGTTGAACATTGTAATTCCTCCACTCCACCCTGCAAAATTACTTTGCCCAAGAATAGCATTCCTTTAGCTGTGCCATGTTTAATAGAAATTTAATTTATCAATAGTAAATAGTTTTTCTCATATATCCTATTAATATTGTACAAGTTTAGACACCAGCAAGTGATTTGTGCCTCAGCTATCTTCATTCTGTAGGAGCAGTGGCTAATAAGACACTTGTTCTCATATTTGCTTATTGTTGGAAAAACAAGGAATTAGTTTCTTGCAAGCAAGCACTTCCCTGTTGAATTTTACTTATATGATTATTGGACCGATGCTTTATTGAAATTTTATATGCAACTGAACAAAAAAGTGTTCGTATAAGAGACATTGAATAAAAAAAGCCATTCCTATGAAATCTTAACTTCTAAAAAGTATCTAGAAAAAGAAGAAATCCAATGACAGTCACTGGAGGTAGAAGGCCAGGGAGCATTCAAGAACAAAGCCTTCCTAACTTGTCACTTTATTTTAGCTCTGCTTTCTGTACTATGACAAAATAGTTTAATAAAAGTATTTTAAGAGAGAAATGGTCTATTTGGCTTAAAATTCTAGGCTCCAGACCATCATCACATGAACTCATGGCAGCAGGAACTTGAAGCAGCTGTCCATGTCCAGAGTGCAAAGCAAAGAGAGATTGAATGCCCATGTCTGAGCTCAGCTTGCTTTTGCCACTCGTAGATAATCCAGGAATCTAGCAGGGAACCATGCACTGTCTACCTCAGTTAAGAAAATCATGAGGCTCATGAATGGACATATTCACAGGCCAGCATGATCAAGACAATTCCTTCTTGAGATTCTCTTCCTAGAAAATCCTTATTGTATCAAGTAGATAATGAAAACTAAGAGTCACCTAATAATTCTCTGGATTTCCTGGGTGTCTGTGTCTCCCTTTTCATTTCTGATTCTGGTAATTTGGGTACTCTCTCTCTCTGCTTTTTGGTTAGTTTGGATAAAGGTTTCTCTATCTTGTTGACTTTCTCAAAGAACCAAATTTTTGATTCATTGATACCTTGTATTGTTCTCTTTGTTTCTATTATACTGATTTCAGCCCTAATTTTGATTATTTCCTGTCGTCTACTCCTTCTAAGTGAGTTGGCTTCTAATTGTTCTAAAGCCTTCAGCTGAATTGTTAGGTCTCTCGTGTGAGATTTCTCTTTGTTTTTCCTAGTGCTATGAATTTTCCTCTTAACACTGCTTTCATTGTGTCCCATAAGTTTGGGTATGTTGTGGATTCATTTTCATTAAATTCTAGAAAGTCTTTTGATTTCTTTCTTAATTTCTTCCCTGACCCAGTGGTGGTTCAATGTAGAGATGTTCAGTTTCCATGACTTTGTAGGCTCTCTGTGATTTTTGTTGCTGTTGAATTCTAACTTTAGGCCATGATGGTCTGATATGATACAAGAGGTTATTCCCATTTTTTTTGTATCTATAGACATTTGCTTTATGATCAACTATATGGTCAATTTTAGAAAAAGATCCATAGGGCGCTGAAAAATATATATATATTCTTTTGTGTTTGGATGGAAACTTGTATGAATATCTATTAAGTCCATTTGCATCATAACATCTGTTAGGTCCCTTATTGCTCTGTTGAGTCTTTATCTGGTTGACCTATCCAAGGGTGAAAGTGGGATATTGAAATCTCCCACTATTAGGGTGTGATATTTGATATGTTGCTTAAGCTTTAGTAGTGTTTCTTTTACATATGTAGATGCCCTTATATTAGGGGCATAAATATTCAGTATTGAGATCTCATCTTGATCCATTTTTCCTGAGATGAATAAGTAATGTCTGTCCCAGTCTCTTTTGATTGATTTTAGTTCGAAATCTACTTTGTTAGATACTAGAATGGCAACACCAACTGGTTTCTTGGAGCCATTTGATTGGAAAATTTTTTCCCACCCTTTACTCTGAGCCTGTGTCTGTCTTTGAAGTTGAGGTGTGTTTCTTGTATGCAGCAGAAGGTTGACTTTTGTTGTTGAATCCATCGTGTGTGTCTTTTTATAGGTGAATTGAGTCCATTGATATTAAGGGATCTTAATGACCAATGATTATTATTCCCTGTTATTCTTGGTGGTAGCTTATGTGTATTTTCTTTCTTTGGGCTTTTCTTCTGTGGGATTAGGTCATACTTTGAAAATCTATACTCTACTAAAATGGAAAACCTAAAAGAAATAGAGAGCTTCCTGGATCAGCACCAATTACCAAAATTAAATCAAGAACAGATTAAAGACCTAAACAGACCTATAACACTAAAGGAAATTGAAGCTGTTATTAAAGTCTCCCAAGGAAAAAAAGCCCAGGCTGCAATTATCCTGACATCCAAGCCACTCAAAGATGCAACTAAGAAAGAAAATTACAAACAAATATCCCTCATAAACATTGACACAAAGATACTCAACAAAATTCTGCCAAACTGATTACAACAACATTAAAAAAAAAAGACATCCACCACAATCAAGTAGGCTTCATCCCAGAAATGTAGGGATGGTTCAACATACAGAAAATTGTGAATGTCATCCATCATATAAAAAATTTGAAGGAACAAAACCACATGATCATCCCTTAGATGCTGAAAAAGCCTTTGACAAAGTCCAATACTCCTTCATGATAAAAGCCCTGGAGAAGAAAAGGAATATAGAAAAGATACATAAATATAATAAAGTCAAGATACAAGAAGCTGACGGCAAACAACAGAAAGAACTCAAAGCAATCCCACTAAACTCAGGAACTAGACAAGGCTGTCCCCTCTCTCCTTATATATTCAGTATGATTTTTGAGGTTTTAGCCAAAGCAATAAGAGAACAAAAGGAAATTAAAGGGATACAAATTAGAAAGGAAGAAGTGAAACTATTCCTATTTTCAAATCATATGACTGTATACATAAGTGACCAACAAAATTCTACCAGGGAACTTCTACAGCTGATAAACACCTTCAGCAATGTAGCAGGATACAAGATTTTAAAAAATCAGTAGCACTCCTATACACTAAAGATAAATGGCTGAAAAGAAATAAGGGAAACATCACCCTTTATAATTGCTACAATTAACATTAAATACCTTGGGGTAACTATAGCCAAAGAAGCAACAGATCTGCTTGACAAAAACTTTAAATCAATGAAGAAAGAAACTGAAGAGGATATCAGAAAATGGGAAGATCCCCATGTTCCTAGATAGGTAGGACCAACAGAGTAAAAATGGCAATCTTACCAAAAGCAATCTACAGATTCAATGTAATTCTCATCAAAATCTTAATACAATTTTTTGTAGACCTTCAAAAGAATAATACTCAATTTTATTTTGAACAACAGGAAAGCCAGGATTGCCAAATCAATTTTGTACAACAAAAGAACCTTGGGAAGCATCACCATACCTGGCTTCAAGCTATACTATAGAGCTACAATAATAAAAACGGCCTGGTACTGGCATAAAAACAGACTTGTGGATCAAAGGAATTGAATTAAAGACCCCAACATTAACCCACACACTTATAAACACCTGATTTTTGACAATGAGATCAAAAATATTTATTGGAAAAAAGTATCTTCAACAAATGATGATGGCATAACCGGATGGCAGTGTGTAGAAAAATGCAAATAGATCCAAGCCTATCCACCATGCACAAACCTCAAATCCAAGTGGATCAAAGACCTCAACATAAAACCAGCTACACTGAACTTGATAGAAAAGAAAGTGGGAAATACCATCAAAAGCATTGTCATAGGTGACCACTTCCTAAATATAACACCAGTAGCACAGACATTAAGAACAACAATTAATAAGTGGGATCTCCTGAAATTGAGAAGCTTCTGTAAAGACAAGGACACAGTCAATAAGACAAATTGACAGTTTACAGAATGGGAAAAGATCTTCAGCAACCCTACAAGTGACAGAGGACTGACCTCTGAAATATATATAGAACTCAAAAAACTAGAGCCCAATGCCCTAAATAACCCAATTGAAAAATGAGATTCAGAACTAAAAAGGGAATTCTCAGCAGAAGAATTAAAAATGCCTGAAAGGCACTTGAAAAAATACTCAACATCTTTAGCCATCAGAGAAATGCAAATCAAAACAACTTTGAGATACCACCTTACACCTGTCAGAATGGCTAAGATTAAAAACATAGATGACAGTCTATACTGGAGAGGATGTGGAGCAAGAGGAACACTCCTCCATTGTTAGTGGGAGTGTAAACTTGTCCAGTCACTCTGGAATGCAGTAGGGCGGTTTCTCAGAAAATTGAGAATCAATCTCCCCCAGGATCCAGCAAAACCACTATTGGGCATAAACCCTAAAGAGGCACATTCACACCCCAAAAACATTAGCTTAACTATGTTCACAACATCCTTTATTGTGATAGCAAGAACTTAGAAACAACCTAGATGCCACTCAACTGAGGAATAGATTAACAAACTGTGATACATCTACACAATGGAGTACTACTCAGCAGTAAGAAAAAAAATTATATACTAAAAATTGCTGGTAAATGGATGGATTTGGAGAATAACTTCCTGAGCGACTTCTCACATACCCAGAAGGATAAGCAGGGGACGTACTCACTCATTAGTGGACCTTAAGCAAAAGCATTCTTATGTCATTGAAAGAGGGGAAATCTTTAGCATGAGTGCCTTGGATCCTCAGCTTTCTTTATAATGATACTATTTGGAACCAGTATTCACTGGCATTTAGTCTCTTAAAATTCCACTAAATTTGCTACTGTGCCATCTACTTCTTAGAATTAAGCACAATGAATAAATGAGAAAAAAAAAAAAAAGAAAAGTTAAGTGACAGAAACTTTAAAAAGGCACAGAATTCTGGCCAAAACTCCCAGTCCAGTTAAAGAGAGTAAGGAGGGATTATATAAGCAAGATCATGATGAGGAAACCCACAGAGCCAGCTGAGCTACTGGGAGCTCATGGGCTCTGGACTGACAGTTGGAAACCTGCATGGGACTGAACTAGGCACTTTGAATATGGAAGACAGTGTGTGGCTTGGGCAGATTGCAGGGCCTCTGACAGTGAGACTAGGATTATCTCTAGTACATGAACTGGCTTTTTGGAGCCCATTTCCTATAGAGGGATGCCTTGCTCAGGCTTCATATGGTTGATGGATTTAGTCTTGCCTCAACTTGATATGCAGACTATATTGACTCCCTGTGTGAGTCCTTACCCTCTCTGAGAAGTGGATGAGGGGTAGGGTGGGGAGAAGCTGGAGCTCATAGCAGGAGAGATAAGGGGAACTATAGTTGGCATGTAAAAATTTTAAAAACCCATGTAAATAAAAAAATTAAAATTAAAAAAACCTAACAGTCACATGATTTCTTTGACATTAGTTTTAAATCTAACATTTGAATGTCTTACTATAAAAAGGAAGAAAGGCCTGTATGTTAAACAATTATGAGCCCTTAGTACACGGTGATTGGATGTTACATCTAAGATAGTGCTCTGGGGGAGGGAACAACTGGAGTACCACTCTCCTCTAAAACTACACAAAATGGAATGCCCTCAGAAAAGAGGTATGGTGTTTGTAAGCCAGGCATTCCATGCAATGAGTGCTTTTTCCTCCTGTGAAAAAAAAAGCAATGCTAATATGGACATTCTTTGATAGAAACAAAGAAAATCAGTTTGTTTTCTATATTCTGTGGTTTGGATAAGGAACCCTGGTTGAGAAAGATGATCTGAACTGCTTTCCAAATTCAAAATGTGTTAACAGAAAAATGAAAGTTGAAGATCACTGCTTGATTCTACTAAACAGTAAGTGGCAAATTCAAGAGATTTTTTAGTTATTGGATTTTTTGGTTTTTTCTTGTTGTTGGTGTGTGTGTGTGTATGTGTGTATGTTTGTGTGTGTGTCCCTAAAGAAATTAAAATCAATTAAAAACATATTAAATTTTCAGCTGTTTGCTGTTTTATTTAATTAACTCATTATATTAATATTGCTTTAAATTATTTTGAAAGGAATTGCTATGGTATTTCAGAGAAGCCTAGACCAGAATCCTCTGAAAGAGGCTATTCTTTCATCTCTGATGAAGAAAAGGTAGACTCTTGGAAATCTTGAGGAAAGAGTTGAAAGGGTCTTATATCTAATTTTAAGTCCCTCATTTGAAAAGACAAGACATTTTATATTTAGCAGCCTCTCTTTTTAAATTGAAGCTGTTGCCCATCTCCCAAGGGAAAAAAAAATGTAATCTTGATTTTTTTTTCTTCAAAGGTTCTTTCATTTTGCCAGGACTTTAGAATACCTGATAAAATTTAGCTCTTTTGGACTGAGAAGCTAGAGTATCCATTCCTCCCAAATCCCCCAGGAACAGCAGAGCTGATTTTAGGAAATTCTCATTCCTTCTCTAAGGAGCTCTAACCTCTTGTTGGAAGGAACTTCAGGAACCAGAATCAGACTTCAGAACTGCACACTGTCACTATGGCTCACCTCAGACTTGTTCATATTCTTTAATTTGCTAAGAAACTTAAAATGACTATGAAATATTAAAAAGTACTTAGTCCTCTTCAACATAATGAGGCCTCAAAATTATTTCCTTTTTGTCTCAAGCCAAATTGTGAACTGGTGGGATTGGCACCACATACTCTCCCATTAGCTACCTTCAACAGCCTGTTGCTAAAATGTCGGAAATTTAGTGTAACCATGAAAGGCCTCTTGGGTGGTCTTGCACTGAACTGGTAAGGTAGATACATTTCACTCAGATTAGCACCCATCATGCAGCACAAAGCAAGTGACTCTAACGCTAACTATAATACCTCTTTTCCCAAAGAAAATGTGATGAACTCATAAAGTAGTCCCACGAACACACACATATGTATACAAACTTGAAATTCTTAGCAAAATAAGCAGCCCAATTACACTGAGTTGGACAGTCAGCAAGTCAGTGATTTTGTGGTTTGACCCTCATGTGGTACATCAATCACAGCAAATTTCTTTCTCTCTCCCTTCCAAGAAAACCACCACTTCCCACACAACATGTCATTACCATCACAATAGGATCTGCTCAATAATAGAGCCTGGATTGGATCCTTAACTTTAAAATCCCATTCAAAATCATAGCTTCCTTCCTGTTGTGATTTAGCTTTGAAACAGACTTCCACTGATCTTGGCAAATCACTGGCTTTTTTTCTTCATGTTTTGATTTTATTACCTTCCAAGCCAGTTTGGATTTTTCTGTTTCTCCATAATAAGCCAGATTTTTCTAAAGTACACTGTAATTTTTGTATTTTTCCCTGTTTGATACCTGCACATGATCAAGCCCTCCAAAATTCCAGTATAGATGGGATAGATAAACTTCAAGGCCCCACCCCGCACTGTAGAGGGTCTTACACTGAAGAGCTATTGAAAGTAGATGGTTGCTGGGGAGGGAAGAATCATTTTTTTAATTGAGGGTGTAGCCACTGCTGGATTTCCCATGATCGAAAGAATGGTTCCACATCCACAAACTTAATGGCAGAATTAACTGTAAAAAATTTAAATTAAAAAAAATAGTGGTTTCTCAGAGGAGAATAATAAAATTACATGAAATTGGGGTAGGTCATGCTGGGAAGGATATATAGGAAGTTAGAAGGGGGTACAAGGGGTAGATATTTCATTAAATGCAAGTATGAAAATCTCTAAAATAAAGAAAAATAAATATAAAAGAAACAAGAAGAATGAAAATAAAGTATTCATGGGTCCATGGGAAAGGAACTCAAATGCTTTACATAAAGCAACAGAATTGCTACTAAGCCAACTTGTTGATGAGCTTATCCCCAGTTAGAGCACCAAATCTCACAAGTAAGCACCAATCCATCAATAATTATTTGTAGTGATATTTAGTAGCAAATAAATAAATTTTAATGTTAGAAATGGATTAAATATTTTGTGCTTAATTTGGCTCTTTAGTCATCTAGTTTGAAATCTGTAGTCAAGGGAACTTGAATGTCACAGTAACACAACACAGTTGTTCTTAAGAATTCCATCGTATATATTAGCAGCCTTCTAATGTTATATATTAGCAGCCTTTTAATGTTGTTTGGCAGAAAGGCAGACAACAGATACAACTGGTCCAATTATAAAGAGAGAAATTTTATGACCATGATATTGTACTTCCTATCAGGATGCTAGTAGCTAAAAATATTTTCTTTAATTTTTTTCACTTTATTTTATTCCAGAATTGTATCAGTTAAATTTGTATTCTGTTAAATAAAAAGCTACTATTCAAACATATCTATACTTTGTATTCTTAGAGAAATGTCTTAGAACTTCAGACATCTAGATAATCTTGTCTAATCACCTCCTTTCTTGAGATGAAATTAGATAATACCATCAATTGTATAAATTAAACTTTGCACTACTGCTCTTTTATTTTCAACTGGAAAGTCACTTTTATTTTTTCATCAAGTTTTTCATGGTATTATTTTCTGTGTGAAAAACTAAATACCAAACTGGACTTCACACTGGAACATCAGTAGTGAGACTAACACTTTCTGATTTAAATCCTTTCTTCTTGAAGTTCTGTTGGAACATCTCCATGACCTAACTTCTGTTGCTTTGTGAGAGAAGGAGGCCATGTACACAGGAGTGTCAGGTAAACCCTTAATCAGGGTGATATGATGAAGGCAGCCTTGAGGCCTAGGATAGGAAGTGGCCTCTTCCAAGTACTGGCTACTGAGAGGGTCCTACACTGTTTTTATTTTGAAAGAATTGCACTTGGATTAAAAAAACTTTTACATTTTCTTTTTCTTTTCCTCCGCCTTGGCTTTTCAAGGCCTTCTTGCTTCTAGAAAATTGACTTCAGCCTTTTAGTCTCAGAGGTTGTTTGTTGTTTTTAATTAAGGAAGAAAGTATTTTGCTAACACATCTGGAGATCAAACCAGTATCACAGCTGAAAAAAAAAAATCCTCCAGAAAACCAATCTTACATTTTAAAGTGTTGACTTAAAAATACTATTTTCCCAGAAAGAGCAATTGTCCTTGCAGGTATTTCTACATTTGGCTTATATGTATATAATACACACACACACACACACACACACACACACACACACACACACACACACACACACACATATATATGCACGCACACGCACGCGCACACGCACGCGCGCGCACGCACACGTATATTTCAGTAAGGACTTGGGGAGACCAGCAGTTCTAATAAACTTCTGCTGTGCGTGCGTCTTCCCTTTCTGCCTCTTGCTTCCTCCCACTGGCTGGCTGACCTGGGCTGCTTTTGTAGCACCTGCTCCCATCTGCCCCAAGCTGTACCCTTTCAAATGCAGGTCTAAATTACTTTCAACATACTTCTGCTACTCATTCTGTTAAGTGCCCCTACCAAATATAAGTTTCTATTGGCCTAAAAATAGATGTCTTGCCATCTGGAGCCCCAAATTTTTTGCATTTTCTCTTTCACCTCGAAGCAACTCTGCCAGTCATAAGAGAACTTCACCTGATGTAATCTGTCTCTGCTTCCAACTGCTCCCGAATACATTCTGGAGCGTTCGTTCTGAGTGAATAATTCTCCCTTGCTATCACCAGGGTTCCTGAAGGGATCAGATGTTCATTCACTTCAACATTTTCAAATCATCAGAAAAAAACTTTAATAAATCCCAGACCTGAAGTTTTGCTTTAGTCTTTGTGTTTATGAAATGTTGTGTCTTATGCATAGTTAGGTTAGATTAGTTCTCAAAGTTCTGATTGGTGAAAACTCATGATTCTTGCAATTCTTAAAACCTGAAGTATTGAAAGTGGCCAAGTTAGGTTTTTAAAGGTTTATTTTTATCAAAGTTGCTAAAAGCTAAAACACATTTATGTTCATTTAAGCTTTCTTGTATTTCTAAATACGTATTATTAAAACAAGCCCATAAGCAGAGTACAAGGTCAGGTTTCAAAGATCTGAGGAGCAAGAAGAAAAATATTGCCAGTTTTCACTAAAGTTTCCCCAAATCTGTGGATAGCGAGCATATGAAAAGTTGTTTTGCTGTGAAATATTCAAGCACAGGCACATTTGATCCCAGTCGGGGTCAGTCCTCTGTGCTCCCAGCTTCCCTGGGAAGGTTCCCAGCAACTTTTAGGCTGTTCTCAGTGACTTCCCTTTGTCACCTCATGCTTGCTCACAATACTTACTTGATGAATCTCGTCCTGTGTCTTGACTTCATCATTTCCAACATGCACAGCTCATAGATCCCTTCATCCAACTCTTCTGAATTCCTGACAAGCTGCAAAGTAAGTCTTTGGCCCCTGTTTTGTATACAAATTCAAGTACATCCTGATGCAGTCAAAATTCACTTCCCTTGCACACATTCTTATCCATAGATGCACCCAGCTATCTGTTAACTCTATAAATGGCCATACGTGTAGGCAAATTAGCAACAGCAAAGCAAAAACTGCACCTTCTCTTCAGTTCCCCAAACAAGAAGCAATGTCAAACTCTTGATTCTTCCACGTACTGGTTTTATTACTGACCACCCTCCATACTAATGACATCTTTTCTCAGCTCCAACCAACTTTAAAATATAAAGCCAAGTCTTTGTTTCCCTCCAATATCTCTAGAACAACCCAAACAGCCTCTGCGTAAATACCTCATATGTTGCTAGGTTTTATTTTATTTTAGTACTAGGTTTGCTAAAGCACCCAGAGATTATTTCCCAGCCCATAGCTTTTTGAAAGAAGCTCTCAGATATTTTTCTCAGAAAATACTAAATCTCTTCTACAGTCATCTATTAAAGAAAAATAACTATCTGATTACAGGATTATATCTTTGATGATTTAGAGGAGACACCTTTTGAAATTAATCATCATATATTATGGATAAATGTTTATTTAAAATTTTATTATTAAATAATTCTGTAGCCTAATTTTATGATTTATTTCTACTTTTTATCAAATTTGACATCTTAAAAATGATATTATAAAACATGATATTATAAGGAAAAACATTCTTAATTCTTATCTTCTGCAAAGCAAACATATCAACATTATATTTAATCATATATAAACATATAAAACAATATACTACTATTAAAATATTTTACTATGCTTTAACTAGTATAATTATTACAATAAGGTTTTTAGAATAGAAATTAAAATGCTATTCTTCCTTTGTTAGATGTAGTACACTTGATTTAAGGTGAAAAGGCAGATGTGCTATTAAGAGTTCATTTACTCTGTTTAGTCACAGCCTTCAGAATGCCACTGAGAAGCTCTTGAAGGCAACACTGTTATGAGATCTTAGCATATTCTAGACCTAGAGAACTTTATATCTGCTGCAGAGTGCAAAGTGTGAGTTAACTTAAGATGAAGACTGTATCATTTTTAATAAGCTATTAGAAGAGACTTACAACTCAGATATGTACACTTAAGAAAGGCTTTCTCTGGTAGCACCTTGAAAAGCACTACATGTGGTAGATCTTGAAGTTGATGGCTTTCTGCAGTACAGGACACTCAATGAAGGAATTGATATTGTCATGTGGACAGACCAGAGACCAGGATGACCCAAAGAAACAAGGGTGGAAATGCAGAGAAAGGTGTGATAATGTGTTAACCAACAGAAAGAATAACTTTGAACAAATTAAGAGCAAGACCACTATAGAAAGCAAGGACCTAATTAGGGAAAAGGTAGAAATAGATAGTGTGCAGAAGGCAATGTGAACTCCTTGCTTTAAGGCTGGGAAAAGGCAGTGTGTGCTGATGGTTGGAGAAGAAAAGGCTAGTGTGAGCTGGCTGCTGTCATTGTATCAAAGTGCTGCTGCTGTGAAGACAGCACTGAGAATATGTCTCTAGGTGGAAATCTCCATTTTCAGCAAATTTATTTCCTGCACCTATGTATAGAAAAGAGAATCAATGGAGCTAGATCATAGCCAGGACTAGCTGAGTCCAAGGTCATGGCCATGGCACACATTTTAGGAAGGTTCTCCTCAGGATCCTGAGGGTGACTAGGATACATGAATCCCGCTATCCCAACAGTTACAGCCAGAGAAAGAGGTTTTAGGTAATAGCCTGTACCTGATCCTACTAGGAGGCTGGTGTTCACTAATGGTATGTATGTTTGAGGAACAAGAATTATGTTAATCTGTAAGCTCTAAACCACTTGGCTGTAACACACTTACCTTGAGATCTACCATAGCTGAGGGCATAGAAACCATTAGAAGAAAGGTAAGAAGTAAAAAAAGGAGTAGGTATGACAGGGACAGGGATCACACTGAGAAACCAGGGCATCTTCATATCCAGAAGTGCTTGTCTGCTGGAGTGCTGAAGTCAAAGCGAGGATGAAGACTGGATGTACACTGTGGAATGGTGGTTACAAAGGCAATGGGGATATGAAGGAAGTAAGAGATAGAGAACTAAGTGGAAAGTGACATTAATTATGGAAAAGAGCTAACCATCATACATTTATTTGAAAATGTCATTGATACCCATTCTTTGATAATTTTCCCTTTAGAAACACAATTCTAAGATGACAGGCATTTCCCCTTCTATATACTGAATGGTAAATGAGGTTTGTACAGTCTCTGGAACATTTTTTCAATCTAAATGACAATTTTTATTGATTTATTTTTTCTCATAGGTTGTTTTTAAAATATTCTCTGGGTATTGACAACAATGTGTACAGGAATGGATAAATTCCCTTGTATTTCTATAATAAGATGTTTGTAAATTTTATCTTTTGTCACACTGAAAATAAAATCTTGGTCATTTTGCATTTAAGTATCAATTTTTCATTTCATATGTTTAAAAGAATAACCAAAAAGTATTTTGAAATCTTATCATTTTCTCCTTAAATGCAATTAATATCCTCCATGTGGTTTACAGTCTTACTTCTTGCTTCATTCATAATAATGTGTGAAATTTTACTATGTAGTTCTATAGTTCTCTCTTAAACTGAGTATAATCTGGTTAATTTACAGTTGTAATGTTTCTTTAATAAAAATTTAGTCCTATCATGATGACAATGTACTAAACTTCTAAAACTGTATATCTTCCCAGATAAATGCTTTTCTTTATAAGAGTTGTTGTTGTCATGGTGTTCCCTCACAGTAATAGAAACATCAACTGAAGTGCCATAAGTTCTGGAGGAAAGCCATTAGACTTGGTAGCATCCTGAAATGTGTACAGATCTACGAACCTTACTGGCCAACAACTTTAAGATATAATCCAGTCTTGGTACTATTTTATTGTTGTTGACCTTGATTTGTGTTTTTGTTGTGGTTGGTTGGTTAGAGTTTTTGATTTTGAGTTTGGGGTATTTGTTTGTTTGTTTGCCTGTGATATTTGGTAGGAACATTGTTGTCCCCTTATAAGTTAATTTATTTTTACTATTATTTTACATGTGCATATGTGTATGCTTGGTGTGTGTGTGTGTGTGTGTGTGTGTGTGTGTGTGTGTGTATAATGTGTAGTATTCTATAGCAATAGGTTCCATTTGACAGTTTAAAGAGAAGTTGTTAGTGTTATGTTCCTTCCTGTATGTCCTCCTTTACCCTGAACTCCTATCCCTTGCCCCAAATTAACCCATTTTGTAACATTATTTCCCTTTAACTTTTTATACAACTGTATACAACTGCTTTGGAAAACCCCTCTTTGTTCCTTACTTATTTTTTGACTTTTATGGGTATTCCAGATAAAACATACATATGTGAAAATTCAAAGCTAGCACTTACAAACTAGAAAACACATGTGGTATTTGTCTGTCTAGGTCTGGGGTTCCAGTTCAATTCATGTACATGGGAACTGCATTAGTTCAGTTTCTTTAACAACTTAGTAATATTCTATTGTAATAACATACCACATTTTCATTATCCACTAATCGGTTGATGGGCATGTATGCTATTTCAGTTTCCTAACTATTGTGAATAGAGCAACAGTGAACATTGATGTGAATGTGTCTACATTTCAGACTCCTTTCACTATATGCCCAGGAGTGGTACCGCTCTTTGGAAGGTTTATATGTAGAATAAAAAGAGAACTCAAAAAAGTCCATACCAATAAAACAAACCATCCAGTTAAAATGTGGGGTGTGAAACTAAAGAGAGAGTTCTTGAAAGACAGAATTCAGAAGGTTGAGAAACATAAAGGTTCAAGATCCTTAACCATCAGGAAAATGCAAATTTGCGATTTCATCTTACCCCAGTTAGAATGTCAAACATGATAATAAACGGAGGGATATTGCAAATGGGGGTGTGGATGTGGAGAAAGGGGAGCACTCATTTACTGCAAGGGGAGTATAAACTGGTAGAGCCACTATGGAAATCAGTGTGGAGGTTCTTCAAAAACTTGAAAATAAATCTACCACATGAAAAATTATTTTTTTTTGAAATAAACATGAGCTAGGAAAAAGAATCACATTTTCTATTTTACAGTTCCCTTGCCTCTAGAGGACAGTGGATTTCTAGGTCTCATTCTGGATTAAGCTAACAAATGTTTGCATTCCATAAAGAAAACTCCACCATATTCTCAAGGAACACAACATAATGGTCAAGGAGCATAATTATTGTAATAAAAATGAATTTGGCCTTTGAGCATGCCTGGAAAGGACACTGGAGGCCCAGAGAACTTTGAGACCGCATTTGAGCACCACTGATCTAGGGAATATTGAGATTACCTTTTAATTTTTAGTCAAATTTACTACTGTTTCATGTGCTCTGGAAGAAATTTCTTCTTTTTAAAAATTATAACCATAATAGAGTTAATTAAAATTTAACAGGTACTTTTAAAATACATGTGTAACATGCAAATATTTTCACATATTATAAATATAAATCAAAGTAAGAAAACTTTGGACTGCCACTACACAGCCTGTTTTAATATGACCCTTGGAATCATTATGCTTTTTTCAATTGATTATTTAAAAACAACTCTTTCTCATACCTACACAAACATACACCCAGAGTTCAAAGAATCAAACTACTAATCAAATTAGCCGTGTTTGTAGTAACCAACATTTTTTTTCTCTTAGCAAGTTTGTTGAAAAAATTTCTAATATGAATGAGTCATGTAACACTGTAAAAAACTGAATTTTATGGTTTGAAAAGTAGGGTTTTGTCTATAATTTATTATTTGAAACACTTTTCGTTTTAATACTATCATTTAGTGCTACTAATTGCTCTTAATCTCATAAAGTATATATTATTAGATTAAGTGCTTGAACATAATCTGAAGATATTTTTGAGTATATTAAATTTACACATTAATGTTATGTTTACTTTCTAAATTAAGTATCAATTTCAACTTGCTTTCTGACTATCTATAATATAGTTGTTGGTTTTCTTAATCTTCTACTCTTTCTCCTTGTATGTGTGTATATGTGTGTGTCCATGTCACAACACAAGGACATATGTGCATATACATATAGAGGCCAGAGATTGATGACATTTATTTTCCTCAGTCACTCTACCTCATGTTTTTAGATAAAGTCTGTCACCAAATTCACTATTCTATTCATTAATGGAGATTTTGAGACTATACTAGATTTTTCACCTAGAGCCTAAGGTCTCAACTCAGATCCTCAAACTCGGGCTCAAAGTACTTTACCAAGGGATCCATCTCTCCATCTCTTAATATTTTAATTTATAAAGTACATTACCCAATGTAATACAATTAGAGTTTACTTACCCATGCAACTATCTAAAGCAACCATAAGTAACTCCACCTCCTCAAGTTTCCTACACAAATAAAAAAATAGAAATGAAACAGTAGGTAGGCCTGTGCAAAGACATATATACATGTATATGTGTATATATAATATATATATATATATATAAAACAGTTCATTTATGCTTCACAATTGTTGTAAAAGTCATAGATGAGAGTTCTCTTCCAATAAGAGGAAAGGGTGGAAGTCAGACCTCCCTCAGGCTATCAGGAAGCTCCCTCTTTGCGTCTTCACTATACTTCAGGCTCTTACTTAGCTGAAGAGTCTGTTCAGGAGAGTCTATGGCACCAGTTCTCTGCCTTTGCTCATTTTTTTTCAAAATACTAAATGCAAAAAAAGTCATAGTTCAGTGTGCTTACAAAATATAACATTCCATGAGAACCCTGCCGGTTCCTTAATAGTCTTGAACAAACTCACAGAAAACTCTGGCAAAGTTAATGAAAGCCAGATGTAGATTACAAGGAACTTCATTTTATGATTCTCACTCACATTTCCTTCAAATTCAAGCTGTTCATCTGTGTGAGGCAACTACCTTATTGATTCATTTTCCCTCTTGGGCATGAAGATTTATATCAACATAAGTCCAAAGCCTCTATTTCTTTCTTTTGTTTTATACATCGGGACCTTCCTGTTTTCCTCTTAGAATATAACATTCTTGGTGGTTATATTGTCATTAAAAAGAAAGACAGCATCCCTGCTGGCTAGCTTTAATAGTTCTGGAAGGTGCTATGAAAACGGTCAGGGGAGAAAAGACGTCAGTAATTAGTGTTGAACTCTTTGTCTATAGTACCAACCTTTCAAGAAAAACATGTCTGCTGGTGCAATAGTAACAGTACTGTACATGGGTATAACCAATCTTCCTTTTGATTGTATTTGAGGGAAGCCTCCTTCCGCAGGAAGAATTCCTGGCTGATACTGTAAATATGATCAAACACCACATTAAGAAAGTCATAGACTCCAAAGTAAATTAGTTACTAGTGTTTTGTTAAAGGGTCAGGTCATCAAACTGCTCTGGAAGATATTTATATTTGTATTGATAGATCTTTGTTGTCTCAATTTTAGTCAGAGAAGTTTCTCATTGCTATTAGTACTAGTTAATTTGGAGATTCCTAACTCATAGAAGTACCGAGACTATGTGACAATGAGTGCTCAGGCATAGAAGAGGCATCTATATTAACCCCTACCTTGCTGGCCAGCAAGTAAAAGTGGCAAGAGAATGAGAGGTGAAGAATGAGGAGAATTGCTATGAAAAGACATCCTCTGGACATGTCATGGCAGCTACACACATAAACCCTCAACAACTGTCATTGTTTGCATAAGACCTGAAAAAAATCTAGCAAGTTAAAATTAGGGAAGAGGCCATAGAAGCCCCACTCCTAATTAAGGAGCTATTGACAATTGGGTGTTGGAATAGAGAGAGTCACTTTTATTTGGTGGTGACTAGTGGTAGATTGTCTATGCCTCAGTGACAGCCCCACACCCATGTGAAAATGAGCACTAATGAGTATATGAAGTTAGGAGCAAGATGTGTTGGAAGGATCAGTTTGAAACTAAAGTGAGCCTAGGTTTTAACAACTGAGCCAGTGGAATAGGGGTGTAGACATGTCAAAGTACATTGTATACCTGTAGAAAAGTTTCAAAGAGTAAATTACAGAAAGAAGACTACAGCATTCTAAACTCACATGATGCCATGTGACAAATGTTCCTATTGGACCATCTTTTTAAAAATGTTAAAATTTTAAGAAATAAGCCTGATTAAAACATAATCTGTATTTTGTCATGAAGCCAACCTCAAAGCTGAGAGGACAAATTATGTCACTTATGTTCTTTGTCATTTGCTTGAATCACACACAACTTTTCTGACAGCCTACACTCTGCATTGATCTGTGCGGATCCTTTAGTGGGATGGCAGAAATGGCACCTGAGAGTTGTGACTCATATTCTTGCTCACAGGAGTAGGCTGTGTGTGTCACAGCAGGGGTGGAAATGGGAGATCTTGGTCACCTACCAGAAGGATCAGCTAGCTGGGTTCTTAAGTGTGTTCAGCCCAAAATTCTGCACCTTGCCACATTCTAGACAGTTCACTCCTTATATATAAAGTCTTTTGGATGGTAGTCTTCAAGGTTCTGTTCCTTTTTATCTTAGTCAAAGGAACAAAATTTCAGACTTACATACATAAGAATATAAAGTTTTAGATCATATAATGGTTATAAGCCACACTTTATTTCAAAGACTATTGCAAAGGCTGATTATTGAGTTTGGAATACAGAATCTAGTTGTCTTGAATGCCTTCATGCCATGTACTAGCTTTGAGACTTCTCTGTGATTCTCTTTCTTCATCTACGAAGTGGGATAGTGGCAGCAGATCCCTCAGAAGGTTATTATAAAGACTGAACAAGTTTATATATAAAGTATTTCATGCCTCCAAAGGAACAAACATTTTGTACACTTATCTATATCATCATCTTTACTTTAGTTATTGCTTTTTTAATTTAATTAATTTATTTATTTTGTAAGGATTAAACACAACTGGGAAATTCTTAGCCAAATTAAACAAAAAGGGAAGACCTACTTCAATAAAGCTAGAAATTGATGGGCAAACATTATAACAGATATGAATGAAATTCCAGAAAATCATAAGGACATACATTATAAATTTATTTTGATAAATCTAAGATTCAGAAAAAACTGGTGAGTTTTTAGACAGCAAAATTAAACCTAAATTCAATGAATGATTTTAACAAATGCATACTTTGTAACCTGCTTGAAATACTAATAAAATACTCCATACTAAAAATAAAAAACAGCAATAACAGAAACAAACACAAGAAAATATGAACTTACTACAGAATTCTGCTATAACTTAAAAAGATAAGACAAATACATATCATATAATTCCATAAAACTTAAAAAAATAAACAAAGCCTTTAAAAGTTACAAAGCCAGTGACACCCTGATATTAATCGTAGTATTTCTTTTTTCTTTTTTTCTTTATATATATATATGTATATATATTAATTATTTGATATTTTTACATCATGCACCCCATCAAATTCAGTTATCAGACCTCTCAGAATCATGCCTACTTTTATGATTTCCCTATTTATAAAACTGCCCATTCATGCTACTCATTTACTTACTAGAGCATAATTAAACTGTGTAGCCAGACCCTTAAAAAAAAAAAAAAAAAAAAAAAACAAGTCTTTCCTCACTCACACCTCTGCCAGAAGCCATCAATGCAGAAGTGAGGCATTGTGTCACTTAGCTATGTTCTAGCCTTGAGCTCTTGTGTACAATGACAGCTCTCTCTCTCTTTTTCTTTTATTTTTTTAAAGTTCACTAATGAGTGAGTAGATCCCCTGCTTCTCTTTCTGAGATTGTGATACCATGCTCAAGAGGATATTCTCCATATCCATCCATTTGCCTGCAAATTTTAGAATATCATTTGTTCTTACTGCTGAGTAGTACTCTATTATGTAGATGTACCACAGCTTGTTAACCCATTTCTCTGTTGAGGGGCATCTAGGTTTTTTCTAGTTTCTTGCTATTATGAATAATGCAGCTATGAACATAGTTGAGCTAATGCTTTTGGGGTGCAAATGTGCATCTTTAGGGTATATGCCTAAGAGTGGTATTACTGGATTTTTTTAATGCTTCTGATCTTCCTTTTCTCCCAATCTCTGGTCCTGTTTTCTTATTTATTCTATGTAGGCTAGTTTTATTTCAGCTTTATATAAACTATTGTCATTTTGGAAAAGGTAGCCTCAACTGAGAAAATGACCCTCTCAGATTAGCTTATGGGTTCATTTCCTTGATAGTTGATTGATGTAGGAGGATTCAGTTCATATCAGCTGTGCTATCTCTGGGCTGAGTACTATAGAAATAAAGTAAATTAAAAAAAAATAAAAGCTGGGCAAGGAAGTCATGGGAAGAAAACAAGCAAAAAGCATTCCCCTATGGTCTACAAATCAGTTCCTGTCTCTAGCTTCCTACCTTAAGTTCCTGTTCCTGCCCTTGCTTTTCTTAGTAGTACACTATGGTGGGAAACTATAAGGTAAAATAAACTCTTTTCTATCCAAGTTGCTTTTGTCTATAGCATTTAATCCCACCAATAGAAATCCTAACAATGACAGAAATTAGTACCAGGAGTAAGGTATTTCTGTGAGAGACCTGTACAAAGGATTTTGAAACTTCATGCTGGATAAGCCAGTGAGTGTTGAGAGCTTAATGAGCTCTTACAGGAACTTAGAACATAGTGCTAAGAGCCTTGCAGACAGCGTAAATTGGCTTGGGAAGTTCCAGTGATATGCTTTCAGAAAATTCAGTAATGAATATATTGGAGCTGCCAATATTTTGAAATAAGAACAACTGAAGAAAAATCTTTGCTTTTCTGAGACAATAAATGTTGGTAAATTAAAGCTGAGGAGTTAGTGATAATTAATAAGAACCCAGCATTGAGGAGAAATATTCTGACAATTATTTCTTCAGGGTTATAGCCTAGAGGTTGCGGTCAAATGGCAACAAATCTGTTTCTATTATTGGTAGCATAACATTATAAAGTATCAAAGTCTCCCAGATGGTTCTTGTTTTGAAGACGTGATTAAGTCTTGGAGAAAAGTTGAGGCTTAGCTCCGTGATTCGGGGTCAGAGTTTATGAAGAAATTCCAAGAGATGCTATTGGTAAAGGGGCAGCCCTTTTATAGTAAAGATTCCAGCATTTTTAAGATGCCAGTGCCATGGGATGACTACCAAGTACAACAGCATGTGTGGTGTTAAGTGATCCTGAGTCTCTGAGACAATCTGCATGTGCCGTGGATGGCAGAGATGAAAAGGTGAACCCTTTGGAAACCAGAAGACTACAAACTCCTGAAAGTCTGATACTGAGCTTCACATGGTTATATTGGGGATTTGCTTGTCTTTGATTTTGATTGTACCCTGGTTATTCCCTCCCAGGATAAGAAAGTAACTTATTTTGACTTTACAGGAGCCCGCAGTAGAGGGACTTTGAACTTTTAAAGAGATTTTGGAGTTTTAGAAAGACTGTGGATATTTTAGAGAAACTTTGAACTTTAAAAGAGACCTTGGATGTTTTAAAGAGACTGAACTTTTCAAGTGTTAGAAATTTTAAAGACAGTTTTAAAAGTTTGACTGTTTTATATTGTCTTATTAATATTAACATGACATCTTGGTTACAACAAGAAATGAAATATTGTGGCTTAACAGTGATGTGTGTCAAGTTAACAAGGAGTCAATTATATTGCCTAGTTTTTAATGTCAACTTGACCTAGACTAACATCATCTGGGAAGAAGAAAACAACAATAAAATGCTTCCATAGGACTGGCTTGTAGGTAAGTCTACAGGGCATTTTCTTGACTAATGTTTGCTTTGAAAGAGCCTATATCATTGAGTAATGAGCTGCCCATGGGTAGGTGGTCCTGGATGACAAAACAGTCTGGGCAAGACATGAGGATTAAGCTGATAAATAGCACTTCTTTATGATTTATACTTCAATCTGCCCTGATTCCTGTTCTGGTTTCCTCAGTGATGGAAAGGTACTTTTCCCAAAGCTTTTTCAGTCATGGTGCTTGAGAACTGCAGTAGAACCCCTAAGATACCTATCATTTTTATAATTTTCAAGTTGTCTCACATTCTATGTCAAAAAAATACAGTCATGTAGACACAATTGGTTGATTAATTAAAAGAAGAAAAGAAAGTAGTGGTGAAAATCATGTTTTAAGTTATTTAAGGCAACATAGTCACAATTTCTTCACCTAAGGAAGGTTGCTGACATCCTAGCTTTCAGTCTCTGATCTGTTGTATATTTTTGAGAACACATAGTCTGGTCCATCCCACCAGAGCATTCTCATAGCATTTCTTCTATCTCTGGCTAGAATGCCAACTTTGCCTGCCTTCCTAGAGGCTACACTTGATGGTACTGTACCTGTAAATCAGCCACCATGAGGTCTGGCTGATAAGTTGGAGCAATGGCACTCCCATCAAGTGGTTCTCCATCTTGGTCAATGTATCTTTGTCTCAGAATTTCTCCTCCTATTTTGAACTTCTTTGATCACTTAATATATGGAACATTTTGAAAAGGTGGCTCATGGTTCTCCCTTGCTGTCTGATTGAATCAGACACAGATGAGTGGAAATATTAGCTTCACATTGATTTAGCTCCTCAAATACATGTTTATTAGTAAAACTTATTAAATTTTACAAAACTATATGTGTTTATTTCTTATTTCTCTCAAAGATTCAAGGACTGTTATTAACAAAGCTCTGGGATTAGTGTATGCTTCTCTATTTGGTATGAATATAATAACCTCTGCTTTAAAATTCTATGTCAAAAAGGAATAAAATACAATACACTATTAAAGATATATAATGGACAATTCTGGTATACACTAGATGATACCCTCAATATGACTTTGTAACCAGCCATAATAATGTTTTAGAAAGGGTGGACTGGATGTTAGGAGCACATCAGCCACAATGAGAGCTGTCACTGGCATTGCACTGGACTTAGACGATTTACATTAGACAATGATGCTGTAGAAGTGAACTGGAAGACTTGGGGGCTGCCTACCAAGCTACTGTTTCCACTGCTGTGTGACTTTTAGTAATTTATTAATCACTACATTTCACTATCTTTCCCTCTGTAAAATGAGGAAGACATAAAAAGACACTGTTAACGAACTTTCCTGTCTGATTTGACCCTTATAACTCAGTCTCATAATTTAGTCATCTAGCTGTTAAGCTGATTGACACTCTTTAAAGAGATACTTGAAACTCCTTTCTGAGAACCTCATCCCTCCTTCTCTTAATTTCCAACTTGGTAACAGCTTTAACTCTAAGAATAGAACATGGCACTGAAATGAGCTATGTACTTCTACATTCACACAGAAAGATTTCCCTGTGGCTTTATTTGCCTGCCTGCTTAGATACTTAGCTAGCCCTTTAATTCCAATTCATCTCTCTTAGCTGTCTATGAAGAGTGTGTATCTGAGTTTTTAATTAGTCAAAATGTACACCATCACAACTGAGATCCGTTTTTTTTTCTTCTGTGAAACCATGTTCATTTTCCTTGCAAGACTGCATGAACAATGGTTATTAAAATGAGGGAAAATCATAGAGTTCCTAAAAATAGATATAGGTATGTTTCTTTCTACATGTGTTTAATCTGTGCAGCAGCAATTCTTCTAGGTATAGACTTGGAGTTGTATCTGATCCTTAGGAGAAGTTCTTGATTTGTAGTTTTCTGTTCAAATTATTCTCAGGAAAATTATTCAGGGATACCTGAAGGTTGCAGAATATCTCAAAAGCATAGTATCTCCTTCTCCTGCTGTAACTGCCATTTGCTCACTTCCCAATTAATTCTTCGCACCCACCCTCCTCCCACCTACACACTCTCGCACACGATCTGTCTTAGTCACTTGTCACTATCTACTAGAAGCAGCATAGTAGCACCTTGATTGGTGTTTGGTGATTATCTCACAGATCCTGCGTGAGATACACTTCTTTCTTCCCACAAATTGTTAGGTTGCTTAAGGTCAAGATCACTTCTATCCAAAAGGAAGTATTTAATAAAACTTTATCCTAAGAAGGAACCTTTGGCTTTACTTTGTTAAGGTGTGCTTTAAGACCTCAAATGGAATCACACAGTGGAGAAGAAGGGGCTGTTTGAAGGGTGAAGGATGGGTAGGTGAAGCCCTGTAAGAGCACTGAAGTCTCTGGCAGCAAAATTCTCGAAGAAGAAAGTATTATCCTTAAGCAATCTTTATTATCTCTTATTATCAAGAGCAAAACAAGGGAGAAATGGGTGGAAATGCATTTAGTAAAAGGTTTTAGTGACTATGTTTCAACAGTCACTCTCCCAAAAAATGCATTTGCAGATGCATATACAGACACACATAATCACATACTTTGTTGTTCTGCTCAGTAACTTGGAGTTATGGGAAGTATATATATATATGTATATATATATACATATATATATATAAAATAGTACTGCAATGAGGGACTAAGCAGCAAATATTCTATTGTTTATTTATTTATTTCACAAGTATACTCTAGAGCTAGACTAACCTTATATTGCAATCCCTTTGTAGTCATCTACATGTTAGAATTACAGCTATGCTGCCACATTTGGATAATAGAAAATATTTTAGAAACAGTTGCAATACTTCCAATTCTCAGTATGTGTCAATGTGTGGATATAGTGAATTAGTGTTATTGATCAAATAATCATAAAACTAGTTTTTTTTAAAATTATTGTTATTTTAGTAAGAATTATACTCATTAGAATTTTTAAGATATATAAGCCTAATATCTTCACACAGGGAAACTAAATTTAAAAATCACTTGTCTATGATATATCTAGACATATTTCTAGAGTTCACAATTATGATAACTAAGAATATATTGCACACTATTTTCATGAAAGAAATGAACATCAGCTTTTCCCCACATTTTTCACAAGACATTTCTTTCTAATAATATTTTAAAGATTTGGTAGCAGAGGGCCTCTCTTCAGCTGGACTGGAAGCTTGACAAGCTGTGGATCTCTACTTCTGCCTTCATTAAATTGCTGGATGAAGATTCTATAATGACAATTAGGGTGGTCATTCATTTGGTTATAGGGAAAGTCCTGTTTAGGTACCCTCTCTACTATTGCTTGGATTCTCAGCTGGGGACACTTTGTGGGTTCTTGGATGTTTTCCTAGCACCAAGTTTCTCTCTAACCCCTCAATGGCTCCATCTATCAAGCTATTTATTTCTATGTTCCCTGTCTCTGTTGCTCCTCCCACTCAATCATCTCCTTCTCTCATGATCTCTCCCCACCTCACCTTGCTCACTCCCCCATATGATCCCAGTTTACTCAGGAAAGCTTCCCTATTTCTTCTTCCCAGGGGGATCCATGGATGTCGCGCGCAACCTTGCCAGTAAGGAAAGAAAGCACAACACCCAGGATCTTCTTTCAGCAGTTTATTTGGAACCTTTACAATTGTTCTCCCTTTGTTCTTCTCTCTGCTTCTCCTTCTCCCCTGGGAAAACCCCGCCCACTGATTAGAAACTCTCAGGGCATCCAATCCCAATAAGCCATGTGGGCACAGCTCATAGGTCCACATACACAACAGCAAACGACGCCCCAGGCTCAAGCCAAATAAGGAGTTGTTTATCAAAAGACAGCACTCACCCATGGCTGGTGGAGGCAGGAAATCAGCACCATCTTTAGGGTGCAGCAGCAGGCAGCTCTCTACACATGGATGTCTCTCTTTTGTTCTTTCTGTTACCTAGCTGCTCGGGGGTTGTGGCTTGTAGCCTTCATGGAAAGGAACTAAACCATCTGAATATAGATGACAGTCTAATGGCATGGACAGTTTGTGGAGCCTTTTGCAGAAGGACCAGAGTTTATTTCTGGTGCATGAACTGGTTTCTCAGAGCCTATTCCCTACAGAAGAACACCTTACTCAGCCTTGATACTGAGGGGAGGGACTTGGACCTACCTCAAGTGAATATGCCAGACAGAACTGCCTCACCTTGGAATTTCTTGCCCTCTCTGAGGTATGAATGGGAGGCGGGGGCCGGGGGGGAGCTAAGGGAGGCTGGGAGGGAGGAGGAGTGGTGGAGAGTAGGAGAAAAAACTTTTTAAATAAAAAAAATTACAAAAAATAAATCCAAAATAATTTATCATTACAAATTTACTGAATGATTCAATCTAAAACCCTAAGCAAAAAAAAATGGTGGAAAAACTTTTACAGTGTATTATGTTCCTGACTTAGTAACACACTTTATAGAGAAAATAAATCAAATATTCCTCATACATTATGAACTGTTTTCAAAAAAAGTAAAAGTTTGTTTGAAATTCCATCCTTCTGAGTATGTGTAAATATATGCCACCAACAGTGATACTATGCCCCTGTTTCAGAGAGATAGAGAGATTCAATTATTATTTATGTTCATGGTCACACATTTATCTATAGGGATAAGATATCAATTGTCTTTGTATTATTACTTGTCCTTGCTGTGACCATGGAAACCAACTGAAGGAAAGGTTTCTTTAATCTTACAGTTGCAGAGGAAGAGTCTATAATAGAAGTAGAGATGTGGCTTTGGGTGAACCAGAGCAGAAGGCCGAGAGGTCACTTATTTATATACCTGAAGGTAGAGATAAAACTTTAAGTGGGGAAAATCTACAAATTCTTCCAGTCTAATCCCAGTGACATATTTCCTCCAGTAAATCTGTACCTCTAAGACTGCACAGCTTCCTAAGCATCCTCACCAACCAGGGACTATGTGCTCAAATGCCTGAGGTGAAGGGGGATTGTCTTGTTACACTCCAGCCTTTAAATTTTCTTTTGAGTGAATAGTCTTTCACTTTAAATGAATAAACACTTGGGCTGATGAGATAGCTCTGTAAATAAAGCAGTATGTCTCCAAGCTAGTTAGCCTAAATTAGATCACTGGGATACACTTGGGAGAAGGAGAGAGCTGAGTTATGGGAGAAAACCATCCTCTGACCTCCATACATGGGTACCAAGCACACACACATGCACACATATATACACAAATGCATGTATGCATATGCATACACATACTTAGCAACATATGCATTCACATACACATGCATAGATAATGAATTAATAGTAAATGAATGCCATAAAAAGAAATTATTATTATGGTCTCATTCTCAAAAGCTTATTGTTGCAGAAAGAACAATTAAGGCTATGTGGGAATAAACAGATTAACTTTTAAAATTTTGCTTAGTTATCTAAAATTAAGTATCAGATTGCTTCAGTGGAAATGAAAAAATTCAGAGAAAAGAGAAGATAAAGACTCTTTGTCTAGATGGAGGACACAATAAGAAATGGACTCAAAGCAAATATGCATTTCTTGTGGAATTCAAGAGCTAGAAATGTGACAGAAGTATGGTATCATTTTATAAAATATAGTTAATCTTAATTTTGTAGAATATAGGTATTCCTGCCACCAGTAGTGAACACTCATAGTGGAAAGATTGGTTGGAACTAATAAATTAGTTGGTAATGTTTGTCTTGGTAATAGTATTTTGTCCTCATGGCAATAATATGAAATGCAATTCTTCTCTTAATTTTAAAGAAGTTAGAAGACCGGGCCTTTTAATCCTGGAGCTGGAGCATATTCTGGCTGCCTTTTTGTGATGATGAGAACAGCCATGATGAAGTTAACAAACTGAGTTCTTGTTTTGGGCAGGACACCGTTCTGGGCACATTAATTTTTTTAAAAAAAGTGATGTCATAGTCCCTAGTAACTTTGAGTTTTCAACTATTCAGTTCTATTTGATACTGTATGATTGTCACCTTCATGGTTCTGGGATCCAGAGAATTGTTGCTAGATTCTGTGAAATGCTAAACAGAAGCATAAAGAGGCAGATGGCCACCCTCAGGCCGAGAGAGGAGAAAATGGATTCTGATTTAGGAGAAAAAAACTATTATTTCATGTAATAAAAAGGCAAATATTGTTTCCCTGACTCAAAAACATTCCAAACAAAATAAACCTAGAATTTCTTTTATCTTTTCCAATCTGGTGCTGATAGAAAGTGCATGTGTTTTTTAGCTTAGATATGTCACATGTTCTTGTCATACTGTGTCACCTTAAAGCATTGGGTTCAAGTGATCATGGACTAAACCTTTAAAAAAAAACTGAGAGGCAAACCAACAACCAAGAATTCTCCTTATAAATTATTCCCAAGGATTTAGGAAGTTGTTACAGTGTTAGGAAGATGACTAAAACCATGACTATCAAAATAAAATTCTGGGCTAAGATCTTTTTGTTTATTACATTGTAAGTCTTAAAATAAATATAAAAAAATGACTGGAAGGTGGTCTATAATCAGCCCAAAATATGGTGCTGAAGGAGAAGACCTTGAAACGTGATAACATTTCAAGAGTTCTCCTTTGTTGTGATATATTACATATTTAATAAAACCTGAAGTATCGAGAGACAGCACACAGTCAAATCCTAGGAATTTTTTGATCCTTAAATACAAAGACAAACAGTTGGGATTCAATAGCACACACCTTTAACCCCAGCACACACACACACACACACACACACACACACACACACACACACACACACACACACACAAGCAGCTGAGAGTAGGGACCTACCTTTAATCCCATAACTCCCAAAACAAAACTTCCTCTATTTCTGAGTTCAAGGCTAGCTACTAAATAGGGTAGCTC
>PVIH01007223.1:25987-102787 GCA_004025045.1 Sigmodon hispidus | reverse complement strand
CACACACACACACACACACACACACACACACACACACACACACACACACACACACACACACACACACACACACACACACACACACACACACACACACACACACACACACACACACACACACACACACACACACACACACACACACACACACACACACACACACACACACACACACACACACACACACACACACACACGCTCACAATATAAAAAGAAAATTTCCAAGTGCTTCACCTCAAGGCCAGGTCAAGCTTCTTTTGAACTCTCCACTCAAATAAACACTCAACAATTAAAATAAGAAGTCCCCGGGGGACCTGCCAGATAGTCACAGTGTGCTTTGAAAGATCATCTGGTAATAGATGGGACACTTGACCTACTGCCAAATCTGTGGGCCTTGGAGACACCTCTGTCCTGGGGATGTTACAAGCCACCCTGGCCATCCAAGATCAGGGCAACCGAGGCCTTTGAGCCTGACAGACAGAAGGACCAGGGTCTAATGTGAAGTGAAACCAACTCATCCTACGGGGTTAAGATGTCACTACTGGGGCTGGAGAGATGGCTCAGCGGTTAAGAGCACCGTCTGCTCTTCCAGAGGACCCGGGTTCGATACCCAGCACCCACATGGCAGCTAACAACTGTCTGTAGTTCCAGTTCCAGGCAAACACCAAGGCAAATAAATAAAAGTGTTTTTTTTTTTTTTAAAAAAAAAAAAAAGATGTCACTACTTGGTGCCATTGTTGGTGGCACACATCTCCTGCCAGTCTATACCTGAGATCTAAGTGAAGGAAGCTAAACCAAGGTAAGAAAGTGAGAGCAGATTTGCTTTCCTGCTCAGACTTGCCTGTGCCCACTGATGACTGTGCCCACCGCTGCCTCTGCCAGCAGACAGTCGTCTGTTCTGCTGGAGGGATTCTCGGGACTGGAGTTTTCTCTGCAGAACCAGATACATTAAGAAATGCCCTGAGGCCCACATGTAATAACCCCTCACTGTGCTCCTTTGCTATAGAGAGCACAGGGTACACTTGATTCCTACAGCTGTCCAGGATGAAGGCAGGCTGGGACGTGATGTTGTGGGGTATCACACATCTATTACATGGCAGCACATTCCCACAGGAAGAGCTAGGTATGGTGGTTCACATGTGTAACGCCAACCCTTGTGGGGCTGAGACAGAAGGATTTCTGTGAGTTCAGACAATCCTGGGCAACAAAGTGAGTTCTAGGCCATATAGAGCAGCGTTGCTCAGCATCCTATGCTGTGACTCTTTATTAATACAGTCCATCGTGTTGTGGTGACCTCCAGCCATAAAATTATTTCATTGCTACTTCATAGCTGTAATTTTCTACTGTTAAGAACCATAATGTAAATATCTGATTTGCATGATATCTAATAAACGACCCCCCCATGAAAGGGTTGTTTGACTCCCAAAGAGGTCTCAGCGTACAGATTGAGAATCACTGATCTCAAAAAAAAAAAAAAAAAATAAAGAAAGATGGCTACTTGACATAATTTAAGTATTCTAAGGATGGAGACAGAGCATAACTTTCAGTTCCCATGTATTCCAAGACCCAGTTGGAAGACATTTCCCCCGGGGTAGTGTGCTGCTGTCAGGTGCCCAGGAAACCTCACAAACGACTCCAGGATTCTTTCAGTTGATGTCATAGCTTATTTCTCTTCTCATTGTTTCTCAATTCCCTTTCTTGTTCCTCCTTTTTGTACTGGGGGTAGACTCCAGGGCCTCATCTGCGCCAGCCTAGCCCTCTACCATCAAGCTTTATTCCCAGCCACAGGTTCTTTAATAATAGACCTTAAAACTGCAATACTGATGATAAGAAAGGTACAACATTGATAAGGATTTTCTTTCTGGGGCTGGGCGGTGGTGGCACATGCCTTTAGACCCAGCACTCAGGTGGTGGAAGCAGGTGGGTCTCTGCGTTAGAGACCAGCCTGGTCTACAGAGTGGATTCCGGGCCAGCCAGGGCTACACAGAGAAACCCTGTCTTCGAAAACCACCAACAACAATTACTTAACTGTGTGCTTGACAAGGTGAAGTCAGATGGAAGAATGGGTATTATTTTATCTACTTTAGGATTTAAGGAAAAAAATAGAGGACAGAAGTAAAGTGCATGCTGGGAAACGGGGTAAAATCGGTTGACCAAGTCAACACATTGTGACAGGAAACAGCAGCAGGTTGGATGGGTGGCTCAGGGAGAGGGAAAGGGGACACCAGTGAGGTTTATGTCCTATCTTGTTGAAGAGGCCGATTCTCCTAAGAACTGGAGTTATAGCCTCCATTGAAAAAATCATAGAAGATTCTGGACCTTCGAGCTTCCGAGGAGGAGGGCATGGTGGCCAGATAGAGGACCAAGTCCTGAAAAAAAAAAATAAAGGAAGCATCAGCTTTCCCATGGACTTAATCAGAAATGGGTTTAAACTCCTGTACTGCAGACTAAGCTAAGGTGGTGTGGGCAGGGATGGGGATGAGATGCAGCTGTGATTGACAGCTGGCAACCATCCTCAGACCTAGGGAGAACCCACCCTTCCTTGAGCCAGTATCCCAGTGAGGACTGAGCCTCCCTTGCCACCACCTCACTGTGATACAGGCGACATTGTCACCCACCCAGGGAACTGTGGGGACCTGGCATAAGAAGGGACCTTGACATATATGAACTTGTGTCCTGTCATTTATACATTCCTGTTTGGTCCTTTCCTTTCCCTACGAAGCCTCAAGGCAAGGGTGGCTGTCCAGGCAACTGCACTGCCCAAAGCCTCTTTGTTCCTGGGGCTGCAGCTGATGGTGTAGGCAGCTTTTCATGATTCATACCCAGGCACAGGAAAGAGGTATAATTTGAGATCAGAGCCCACAGCTGGGGGAAGGTGGTTATGGGGGCTGCTTCCTCCCTAGTTAGAAGGGAGCCTCAGGCTGGGTTGAAGGCTTGGCTGGCTGGTCCTGCATAGGGGTGGGAGCATCAGCTGTGCCATTAAAACTGACCATAAGTGCCTAGTCCTGATTATTCTGAAGTAATGTCTGAGTTGGAGGGTGCCTGGTTCCATGCATGGAAGGGGAAAGATTTTCATATCCACCCAGCAAAGCAGAGGGAGAGCTGGCCTGGAAATCAAGCATCCTGAATCCTCTTACTTGGGAAACTCTCACTCGGTTTTCATATTTGATGTTAATATTTGATGTTAATCAAATATGCCTCTGATTTTTTAGAAATAACACATATGAAATTATTTTTACTTAGATTTGTTTATGTGAATGAATGTCTCTGTGTGTGTCTGTGCACCATGGGTGTGCCTGGTGACTGCTGAGATCAGAATCAGCCATTTGATCTCTGAAACTGGCTGTGAGCCACCATGTGGGTGCTGGGAACTAAAACCAGGTCCTCCACAAGAGCAGCCAGTGTTCTGAACCACAGAGCCATCTCTGTGGCCTCTATGCATGTCATTTCCAGATAGCATTTACTTGTACTATAAATAAATGCATCGTTTTCAAAGGTCACTTCACATTGTTGCTGCCTGCTGGACACACCGTGGTTACTCAATGTTTGATGAATGGGTGGCTGCTCTTCCCACCCCTCAGTTCAGGCTCCAGGCTGGTTTTTAAAGGCTCTTCTTGAGGCAAACAACCAGCTTCTCTTGTTACTGTTTAATGTGTGTGTGTGGTATGTGTATGTGTCAGTGCGCACGCCACAGAGCATGTGTGGAGGTTACAGGATGGCTCTGAGGACTTGGTTCTCTCTTTTCACCCTGTGAAAGTCTCTCTTGCTTCTGCCATTTTGCTGTCCCCTCCATGTAGCTGACCTGACAGTCCTTCTCATCTCCCCGGCTCACAGCAGGAATTACAGCCTATCTCTTCCCTAATGTGGGTTCCAGGAATGGAACTCAGAAACTCATGGACAGTAAGCATCTTTTCTCTCTTTCCCAGCAATAAGGTCTCAAAAAGCTTCTCCCCTCCAAATACCTCTTCTCCCAGGACCCCTTTTCCCATCAGGCCCTAACCCCTGCCCCTGTAGAAAGGGATTTGAGACAGGAGGCACAGAAGAAGCTGCGGAAGGATTCCTGTTTCCCTCTCTGCCAAGGCCTGCTGTGGGACAGGCTTCATGGGCTTTTCTCTTTCTCACACTAACTAGGGCCCCTCTTTCCCAGGGGCTGCTCCTGCACCACTATTATCTTGTATACCAGGTTCATGCCAACACAGAAAATGAAGACACAAAGCCCTGTGCACTGGAGAGGCTCCAGGCTGAAGGCAAAGGAATCAGCGAAGACACTGGGTGTCAGGCACACTCCCTGAGGAGATGATAGGGTTAGTGGTAGGTAGTGAGAGCACTGAGTCAGGAGAAGCCATAGTGTGCTTAACCCCCAGGTCAAGAAAAAGACTTTTCAGGAAAAGGGTGTGGTCAATGGTGCCATTACAGCTGGGGATCAAAAGAAAGTGACCTCAAAGAAAACAAAAGCTGCACAGGGGATGCAGCTCAGTGGGAGTGTGTATGCACATGGCCAAGAGTTTGATCTCTAGTACAGCAAAACAAAAACAGACCAAAGTAGAAAAGCAAGCTCCATGAAGGTCTGAGGCCCATCTGTGCAGTGGCTGTGTGGGTGGAACCGTTAGGTGTGGGCTTTCCAACCAAACTCCATGGGGAGGTCCCCGAGACCCCACTGAGCAGAAGCTGAGTGGGTGGCAAGTCAAACAAATGGCTGCTTTAATGCCACCTGAATGTTTTAGGAATGTTTGGATTTGGACTTCTCTTTCCTGCAGCAGGATATTTAAAGAAAATAGACCTGAAAGGCTTCAGGTCCAGAGCAAAGAACCCGTGTGTCTCCTTCTGGACTGACTCTACTTTGGAAAACGCTGCTTTCCTCTTTGCTCTGGATTGTACCCAAGGCAGCCAGAACCTTGTGTCTGAGCCAGGCCAACAGCCGGAGTCCCTGCGGATAGTCAGAGTAGACTGGGCGCAGAGAGATCTCACAGCCTTACAAAGGCTTTCACCCCAGGGCCCCACAGCAGGGGCTTAGGGGCTTCAGACTGGGCTGCCAGTTGGCAGCCATGGGGCCCACCCTGTCTCCCAAGACCAAGCCTAGCCCTTCCTTTAGAAACAGACAACTTGGCTAAAGGAAAGGAAGCCGAAGGTTACCACAGCAAAGTGATCGGGGCTCAGTGCCGAGGAGTTCATGAGGTAGCCTACCCTCAGCCTTGGCTATTTATGAATCATCTCAGTCCAGAGTGTGTGAAAAGGCAGAAGGCCAAAGAGAGCAGACAGAAACAAGGGAATAAGAGCGCAGGCTGGTGGCCCAGATCTAGAATCCTATCTGTTTGACAGGCTGAGACAGGAGGATTGCAAACTCAGGCGTCTGGGCTAGAGAGCAAGTTCAAAAATAATACCTGTCTAAACTGTCAATCAAAACAGGAAAAAGGGATGGTATTTTTGTCTAGCATGTGTGAAATTGTGAACTGAATCTCCAAGAGTTGGGTGGCGAATCCTTTGCAGAGTCCCTAGACTATGTAGACTGAGGTGGTCCCCTTCCACTGGCCCCTGGGAAACCATCGCACCTTAGCTCTTGTCCAACACGACAGTCCTCATGGTGTAGAGACGTCCCACAGTGCATTCAAAAGCAGACATGGCTCCACTCTCTGGTTGGCAGGTGTTGAGAGGCTGGGAGCTGCCTAGAACACACTGCAGGAGGCAGCAAAGTCTGGCCCCACCCTACATCTCCAGAGGCTCACTCTTGCTGTCTCCACAGCACCTTGCTGCCCTGACCAGGATGAGGCAAGCTGGAGGGCATCTCTCCATTTTGATTCATGGCTCTCAAAGAGAGATCTAGAAATGAGTGGGCTAGGGGAATCCCCAGCTCAGTTCTCTACACAGCATCAGTACCTTCCTGGCTGTCTTCTTCTCCTTGCTGTCACAGAGAGGGTCCAGCATGGCTCAAGTTCAGCCAAGGATTCTAATGGGCTGGCCACTGCAGTGCCGAGCTCAGGCCAAAGCCCTGTTCAGGGAGCCCAAATCCTAGGTATGAGGGGGATGGTGGCATAGGCCTGTGATCCCATCAGCTTGGGAGGCTGTAGCAAGAAGATCACAGGTTCAAGGTCTGGCTGGGCTTCAGACCAAGTTCAAAACCAGCCTGAGTAACTTGATAAGATTGTTTCAAATTTTAAAACTCTACCTCAGTGATGGGGCACTTGCCTGGAATACAGGAAAATCTGGATTTGAGCTCCAGCACTTACAAATTTTTAAAGGACTGCCAAGTCAGGGCAGGAGGAGTCTGGGGACTGTCCAAGGTCACACCTACAAAGGTACTTACTAACAGTGCCTTCTTTGAGGATTAAATGAGCCAATGCAAGCAAACATTTAACCCAATGGCACACAGAAAAGCATTCAAGATGATGGTAGTTACTGCCGTCATCCTTATGATCCTGCTCACTGATGCCAAGCAACTAGGTCTCCAGGCCCTTCCTGTTTACAGGACAGAATCTGACCCAGCTTTCTCACCACAAGGTGTGGAAAAGGCACCAAGCAGACACTTGAAGGCAACTGAGGCTGGCTTTTCATGATCTCTGTGACTCCAGGGGAAGAAGCCCTCCCTGATGCCCACATCCTTGGTTTCCTTCTTCCCGAAATGGGTGCCTAGATAGCCATAGGGTCTCGCAGTTCAGAATCTCTAATGTCCATAGCAAAACAAAACGGCTGCAGTCCTAAGGCGGTTAGGAGTGGGTGCCCGGCTGGGCTGCGGAATCCCAGGGCAGCAGCTGACAAGGGCGCCCTGTGTAAACGCTGCCTCCAGCCCTCATGTTCCGAACCCAGATCTACAGCTTCCAAGAATCGCAATTAGACATTCTTACTTGAAAGATCCACTGTCTTGCTGTTCCTGGAAGTTGTCATCCAGGAAAAGTTGGGGGTGTGTGTGTGAAAGGGATGATATGAGGGGGCAGCATGGAAGAATGTGGAAGGAAGAGGAAGAGGAAGGGTTAGGGAGCAGACAGGACTGAAGCTGTAGACACGAGTCCGGGACCCCGAGAAACAGGAACTTCTGTGGCTATGGACTTCCTTCAGCCTGGGTGCCGTGAACACAAGGAGCTAAACACAGGTAATAAAATGCTTGCTTAAATGGAGTGAGCAACCATGGCCCAGAGGCCACGCTACTGCTCTACAGGTGAGTCCTCCACCCTCCACTCTTCAGTCTACATCCCAGTCCCTTTGGCCTGAAGACATCCCAGAGATTTTCTATAAAACAAACTTCTCCATGAAGCCTCATTCTTTCCCCCAAGGGATCACTACTCAGCTGCAAGGGATCCCACTCTAAACTGGGCAGCAGTGGGCTCTGATGTCACGGTAACTGTCATCTTGAAGTCCTATGCAGCTCACACAAAGTCCTGCCTCCCACAGCCCTTGGATCACACTCTGATAATGACCATTGATTAAGCAGGTCCTGGCTGGAACATGATCTCTGCCTGGTCAATGCCTGTGACAATGATGTGACATTCATCTCATTTTACAGAGAAGCCCACAGTCTGTCTTTACACTAAAATATGTGTCATGGGAAAGGTCATAGAGCATTTGGTTAGGAGGTCACTGGTTTGTTGACCATTGAGTTCATTTCTAAAACTAAAATAGTCCTCAGTTCTCAGCACAGGCTCTACAACACAGTGATAGATGTGTCCCCTGGAACCAAGACTTTGCTTAAGAACTAAAAAGACACAAGCCCAGATGGACGTCTGATGTCCTGACACCTGACCCAGATGCCCATGAGTGTGACCAACAAGATGCCAGTGCCCCATGAGGCATGAGAAGTCTGGCCCTGACTCTCACTCTGTATTGTCTTTCCTGCCCCATCATCCTGCTTCACCCCCACCTTCAACCACTTGTAGGGCCCCCTCCTGGGTGGGGTGCTTAGGGCAGAGCAGGGTGGAGTGAACCAGAGGTAGCAGGAGCCATTATCAGGTGGCCCAGGATGGAGAAGGCTTTGGCCAGCCTCCTTATCGGCTCTCCAGGGACCCAGACTGTGGTGCAGTGGCTTATCAATGGAGTCTGGGGTGTGAGAGGGACCCAGGTCCTGTAGCTCCTGCTCAGGCTTCCCTTCTGGAGCTGCAGAAAGTAAGGATGGCAGTGGCCTTCTGGGAACCAGAGAGCCACCAAGCTTGCTGCCATCTCTGCCATCAGGTTATCTTAACCACTTCTTGCTCCAGCCCCAAAACCATGGCTAAAACGTGTAGCTGTGGGATGAAGGGTCTCTGACACCCCCTCAAAGCCAGTGACTCTTCACAGGGGTAAATGACACTGTGGAGATTGGGACTACTTGGCTGAGCAAAAGAAGAGACATTATCATGACATGATGAGCTGAACAGTGTCACTCAGCATTGCTTTCCTACAAGTGTCACCCCAAAAGGCCACCAGGACCACTTTGGAGGTGTTTGGGATACTTCTCGCAGGCTCTGGGAGCTGGGATACTGCAGAGGTGGTCCAGCTATGACTTGGCAGTGGTCATTCTTGGCTCTGGCCCTCACTCCGAGGGTGGCATGTGGAGAGCAGGAGCGGTAATGGGGGCCCTGATAACAGCTCTCACTTTATCTGTTGGCCAAGGACTGGGTGGGGTACATCTGAGAACCAAAGGCAAGTTCTGCAGAAAGGTGTGGACACACAACCCAAGCCTTCCAGCCTGACAGGGAAAAGATGTGAGGGTGGCCTAAAGTTTAGTGAACGGGCAAAGGGACATCAGGGCAAGGGTGGGCTTATGCCCTTTTCAGAGCTGTGGAAATTCTCAACCTGGAAGAACAGAGACCCAGAATCCTCACCCCAGAGCAAAAACTGACTGCCTTTGCAGGAGTCAGGGTCTCTTTTGAGAATCTAAAGAAAACTGCATCCTTGCCTAGTGTGCTAACTGAGCCAAGGAGGGTAACAAGGTTAGGCCTCTGAAGGCCCATTGCCTGACACTGAATTAGTCTCCTGCATATCTTGAAACAAGAAACCATTAAGTACAGTCTCAAGCCAGGCAGGGGTAAAGGAAGATAGCCTCCCCAAAGGCCCTAGTGGCCCCCAAAAGCCATGAGAACCATTTTGGAGATGTTTGGATACCTCTCACAAGGTCTAGGAGCTGGCTGGGATCCTGCAGAGGGTGCTCCAGTCATGGCTTGGTGATGGTCATTCTTGACTCTGGCCCTCACTCTGAGGGTGGCAGGGCTGAGCAGGAACCCTTAAGCTGGAAAGTTGCAACCTTGGGCCTAGGCCCCTGGACCCCTCTATTCCTCTGACCTAAGCCCAGGCTACCTGGAGAGCTCTTTGGGGGAAGAGAGCAGCAGCTTCCTGCCATATTCTTGACATTTTCTTGAAGCTGGGACGGTCCCCTCTGCACACCCAGGTGTAGACACACATCTGGGCTCAGTGGCTCAAAAGGACTATATCCTTGGCTGCCATGTACACACAGAGCTGCATTAGCTCATTTAAATGTGTCCTTGTAAGAGCCAAAAATGTGGTCCCTGGCACCATCTGGGAGGACCAAGCTGGACTGACCTTGTTTGTTTATTCACTCATAGACAAGGTCTCTGTAGCTATGTGGCTGTCCTGGAACTTACTATGTAGACCAGGCTGGCCTCAAACTCACAGAGATCCTCCTGCCTCTGCCTCTCAAGTACTGATATTAAAGTCATGCCACATGATGCTTGGCCTGGCGTGACTTTTGATATGCCAATGACATATATTCAAAATTCTAACCAGAACCCAAAGGCTTCTAAATTAAGGAAGGGTAAAACTGGAGAAGACTCAAGCCCCATAGAAGCTCCTGATGTTAAAAAATAAGCTAGCCATAAGCCCGGAGGACCAACAGAGCGGTAGAGGTGACAGGTGAAGCCTCCAGGGACAGGTGAGGGATGGGGGAGCTGGGGAACTGGTACAGGTCGAGGTGTGTATATAAGGGAAGTGGAACTTGACTTTATTGTGTAAAGAGCTGGAGAGATAGCTGTCCTACACAACCCTGGTCACTAGTAAAGCTGGAATTTAAATGTGCTCCACCGCCCACCCACAGGGACCTGAAGACTCAAGGAACCCTAGATCACACCAGGGGCAGGTAGAGAGTATCAGAGTACATCAAAAATGCGACGCGGATGCAGGAAAGCTGCAGGTTAGCATAAGACTGAGCACACCACATTTCTCCATGTCTCTTAAGAGTACCCACACCTAGGCTGATGGCCTTCCAACACATAAGATCCAGTGCCGCAGTACAAGGACAGTGCACGTCCCGGGCAGTGGGCGCCCTCTGCAGTCAGATGCAGGTACTGCAGGGCGGAGGCCGCGTCCCTCCCCAGTGCAGACATGGTAACTTCGGTTTCCTCTCATATCATCAGCAGCTCTCAGAAGGAAGACTGCAGTTCATTCTGTCCATCCATCGTAAGAACGAGAGAAGCCATGGAGTACTGCACAAGGTCATGGATAAACCCAGGCAATGATAAACCCTGTGCTTGGGTCTCCAGCGATCCTGGCCCTCTCATCCAGAGAGGTCTTTGTCCCAAGTTGCTTGAACAGGCCTGACACTCTCATCAGAAACCAACAATCAACATTTAATGAGAATAGGTGGGTGTCAATGTTCCCACCAATGAAACGACAGAGGCTGGGCCCACGTGAACCGGGAGGAATCACATGGGCAGGTACAGGTTCCGGTGGTCCAGGCTCCGTGTGCGCCAGGGCAAGCCTCTTGTGGGGGACTCCGGCAGCACCGGCAGCTGTGGGCTGCGTTCGATCTAAACAGAGTGGAAACATGCATGCTCCTCTAGCCCCCCAACTCCAGCTCCCAACCAATCGGTGCTCCACCCCCGCCCAACTCCCCACTGACTGAGCCAAGGGGTGACCAGCACCCCAAAAGTCACAGGTTGGAAGGGAATCTGTAGTGACTCACCCCATTGTAACCCTTATGGTCCACTTCCATATATTTCAATGAAATTGGACCATATGGAAATTTTTTGTCTAAATATACTTCAAAACAGTATAAACTGTAGGCTAATCTCTGTCCTCATTAACAGTTGAGAAAACTGGTCCAGACCTAGTGACTGGCCCAGTCCAAACTTAGTTGAGCTGCCGTCTTTTCTCTGTTTCTGGGGAGCATCTGGGAGTGTTCAGGAGGCCCGTGACACCTTCCTTCATAGTCCCCCCAGGTTTAGCATGGCTCCACCAAGCTCTGAGGACTCCAGCCCACTTCCTCCAGACTTTCCCACGGACACCCTCTGCCCTCACCTCCTTGAGGATAAAGAGAGCCTCGCCACTTCCTTGGGGCCCTTTGCCTGCTGGGTGCAAAAGTTGGGGCTGGGTCTCAAGGGGACCTGAGGAACAGTGTTCAGGACAGGGTGGTGGTGAGGGCTGTGTCTTCTCACTGATCCATTCTGTTCCCAGTGGTCTTTGCAGACAGACAACTTCAGACATGTATCTAAAGGAACAAGCCAGAAGGGAGGACTCAATGCCCTCTGAGCCAGGGCCCCATCCTCCATCCTCCCTCTCAGGGATCAGGCCTGCCTGGGGCTAGGCTAGCCTCTTCTAGCTACAGCTCCCTCACTCTCTCAATCCACAAGAACTCACAGAAGGGCCCATGGTCTTGGGGGTAGGAGGACCCAAAGGAAAGTCCTGAACAGTGCAAGATCTGAACACTGGAGTTAGGGCCCCATCCACCAGCCCCGGGGTCCACCATCCAGATGTTTCCCAACTCACTTGGGGCCCAGTGGTGCACACATTGTTAGATACCAGTTCCTGACAAAGCCCTGGTCAAAAGGGTTGTATTCTTGATGGTACTTGCACTGGAAGGGTATGGGCATGAGAAAATGTCAGAACTGGCCAGTCTCTCACAGCAGCAGCCTGCCCTCAGCTAGTCGGCTCAGCTCAGCCACCAGCAGACTTCAGAGGGCAGGGAAGCCGGAGAGTGAGCTGGATGCCCTGATCCTCAGCGGCTCTGCCAAGGCTGATGTTGACACTGTTCCATCCCATCCCGTCCTGTACCCCCCCACGCTAGCCACAGGGGGTGCCCTCCTCTCTTGTCTTCTCATGCCCCCCACCTGTATGTCTTGCTCTGTGACAACACATACCCTCCTTGACCTTTCTCCCAGACATGTTCAGACCCTCCCTTAACCACTCAGCCCCTCCACAGACAGTCCCACCATCCACCTACCCGAATTAGAGCTATTTCCTCACTCTCTTAGTAACAGTCTACTTTCAACCAGACTTAATGCCCGTGTGTGTGTGTGTGTGTGTGTGTGTGTGTGTGTGTGTGTGTGTGTGTGTAAGGAAAAATTCAAGGCCTGCCCGAGACTTCCTGAAAAGAGGGGCAGGAAGGGACACAGTTGAGTTTGCCTAGCATTTTCCAGGCCTTAGGTTCAATCCGCCGTCATGGAAGTGAAAAAGAAAATCTTTTTTTCTGGCTCCCTAGTTCTTTTGCAAAGTTAGCAACGCCCAATCCCACTAGGGCACAGGGCACACAGAGTGGCGTTTTGGACCTATCTAACTCTTTTCTCCTCCTCTCGGTCCAAACTACACAGCCCAGGGAGTGGTCCAGGGTAAACAGGGGATGCACAGCCTTTATCTACCTCCAGTCCTCAAAGGCACTCAGCCTAGCTCACTGCCTCACACCGGGACGGAGACCAACCGCCGGGTTCCGGCAGGTGGCGCTGTGGTCTGAGCTGCTGCTGTGAACACGAGTCCTGAAAGCCTTTTTTATCCTTAGGACCAAAGGCAGGGGAGATGCTTCCCAGAGCCAGACATCCGGGCGCCCACGGCCCGCCCCACATACCTTGTTTTCGCAGGAGCGCTCCGCTGTGCTCACAGATATGGTCTGGATCAGCAGCAGCAGGGAGAGCGGAATCAGGAAGCCCGCAGCGGGCACAGCCACCACGATGCTGACCAGCTAAGGAGCCACGCTCGCTTCAGCTCAGATTCCCCATCATTACTCCTGCCACCCTGTCCCACCACACTGTGACCCCGCTTGTCCCTTTTAGGTCTGATGAGTCCCCACGAGGTTCCTAAATGTTCCTTAGCTTTTGTTAGCTGAGCCTTTCAAAGGGCTTCTCTGGCTAGCTCCACCCGTCACTCCCTCACCCTCATGTTTGAGCATGTGCAGATACGCTATAGCCTTGTCTACAGAGAAGGGCATATGGCTCGTGCGAATTAGGAACATTAGACAGGAGACCAACAGGGCGCCGGAGTAGAGGCAAAGGGACAAGACCAGCAGCATAAAGAGGCGGAAGTTGCGGTGACCGATGCAGTTATTGACCCACTTGCAATGGTGATCAAAGTCCTGTGACAATGGGAGGAGCAGGCAGCTAGGATCCGTCCTTTGGCCCTGCTCTCGTTACCCCAAACAACTCAGCCCTCTAGGTCACCTACTCTCGCCTCGGCCCCCCCCAACTGGCTTTCACCCCCAGGAAGAATCCTGGTGACCAAAGTCCCTAATGCTGACAATTCCGGTTAGAACACAGTTAGGGCCCTGGATCTTGAGACTTGTCCTAGGATAGCTTTCAATTGGACACAGCGGGTCCTTACTTTCTTATCTGTTAGGTGAAGACGCCCAGCCAGCATCCCTCCCTCCCCACATTTGTAGACTAGTGTGCCAGTGCATGCGAGACCCGGATACCCAACTCAGACGTCCGGAGGAGGGCAGGGGAAGTCCCCAGAGCAGGCCTGTTGCCAACTGAAGGGTTAGATGCCCAGTGACAGCCCACCAGGGGATGGATGGGGCAGGGCCAGGACAAATGAAAGTGTCCCTGCTGACATGGCAGCTTCCCACTCACACACAGATGCAAGGCCCAGGGGCACTGTGAGAACAGGTGGCTATGCAGTCATTCTTGGCCCTCACCAATCACAGAAAAGTCTCATGCTCACCCTCGGGTGCTGACCAGGTCTAGGTGACAGGTCAGCCAGCAAGGGGCGGGGAACTCACCTCCACACAAATGTTGCACCAGGGGCAGTGATAGGTCCGGGGTGGGCGATGGAAGCGACACGTTGGGCACCATTGCAGGCGGAAGGCCCTTCGGTTCACGCTCACCACATTCACCGTCATGGGGTTCTCCTCGTCAGAGCCTGACATGGGGAAGGGTTTGGCAGTGACCTTCACACTGCTGTTCTGGGCATCCCTACAGCACTGGGTACAGGAAATGTGGGAAAAGATGGGTAAGGGACTACCTGACCTAACCGAGCAAGCTGGCCATCAGAGAGGCAGGGTGGGGGTGGGGGTGAGGGGGTGTTGGGGACATGCTCCAGCTAGTCTTGTGTGTAGAACTCTGTCTTTGAAACTATAGTATCTCTTGAAGTTTGTGTGTAGCAGATGATCGAGTGGAAACCACACGGTTTGGACAAGCTCACCCGCTTCCTTCTCCGGCCTGTGCAGTCTATCCTTCTGAAGCAATCGGAAACATCCAGGATCCGGGTGGCCCCCCTCTACTCCCCCTGCCCTGTCCCCGTCCCCACGCTTCCATCCCCCACGCTTCCATCCCCCCCGCCCCCATCCGCTATCCCCACCCCACCCCCAGCGCCCGTTCCCACTCCCCCATCCTCCATCCCTGAGAGCCTGAACAGTACTGCATGGGGATAGAGGTCCCGAGGCTGGAGGTGGGGCACCAGGCTTTGGGGTGCCACCTCCTCCCTCCAAGGGGCTGAGTTCTCACCTCGATGCAGGATACCAGGGTCTGAGAAGTTGAGCGCAATCAGAGTGAAGAAGGTGAGGATGAAGAGTGGGCCGGTGACCATGAGGAAGACCCAGTCTCCATTCTGAGCCAGCCACCTACAACTGTAACCAGAACCACTTCAGTGCTGAGCTGGAGCAGCCCGGAGCTGCTGGAGCTGCTGGAGCTGCCCCAGCTCTGTCCACCTAGGAGACGATCCACAGAACTTCAAGTCAGCTCTTGACAAGCTCCAGACAAGGGACAGACTCACAGGGGCCCCCCTAAATGTCCCCAGCGTTATCAGCTACAGTTACCCTCACCCCAGTACCATGTGCCTCCATGTTTCCCTCTAACTAGACAGCTGTTCAGGGGCTTCCATTACTCCTTCGTACATCTTCATTTTCCAAACCTGACAAGTGACATGGGATACTCACGGGAACCCGAAGAAAAGGCCGCTTAAAAAGACCAGCAGCATTACATTGAAGGTGGCGAAGAGGCTCGGGAAGAACCATGATAGGGGGACCACAGGCTTCTGCTGTGGTTCCTTCACAACAAGGGGTACGTTGTCTTTTGAGAAAGGCATGGCTAGGGTAGAAAGATGGCTCAATGGGCCAAGTGCCATTGCGCTTGAACATAATTGAACCTGAGTTCAATCCTGTTTCTGTAAAAGCAGTTGTATCAGTGCGTACCTTTAGCAGCCACAGATCCCTGGGGCTTATTGGCCAGGCAGTCCAGCCAAGGCAAGCTCCAGGGTTCAGCAAGAAACCTGGTCTCAAGAATAAGGGGAGGTTAATTGAAGAAGACAGCAAACTTTAAAACACACACACGCTCACTTACTCACACACACTCACACACTCACACACGAAGGCAGTGGGAGGGAGGGGGAGAGGGCCTTGATTCTCAAACTCACAGAGCAAGTATCAGCCGCTAGCTACTCACTTGCACGCAGGGCAAGTGTGAGCCAGTAGCTAGCTACTCTCTCTCTTATGACCCCTAGCATTTCATTACCATAGCAACAGAAGCCACAGGCCAAGAGAGGAGGGAAATGTCAGTGTGATGTCACAGAGCAGAGGGATGGAGGCTCTGGCTGCTGTTGGTCACTTTCAATACCAGCTATCCTCTCCATCACTCCTGCTGGAGGCTAAGATGCCCCAGCCCTGCCTTGGAAGCTGCTGGGGTTTGTCCCCAGAGGCTCACATGCTATTGATGTGTTGGAGATCTCAAGAGAGGGGTTACCAGGGACACTGACTTTCAAAGGAATTAATGTAGTTCATGGGACCCCCATTTAACAAGTCATTATAAAAAACATAGGACTGACTCCTCCCCAGTCACAGAATCTCTGGGTGATATGACTCCCTGGGGAAATTTGAACAAACACTACTTCACCCCAGACAGGGCTGATGACAGACCAAAGGACAGACCCCACTCAAATCTAGCTTGGTGAACCAATGATTAGGTTACTTATAGAAGTATGGTTGATTTAAAAACAGCTTCAATGAAAAGCACACAAGAGCCACATACCTGGAGCTCCGTACACAGCTGCAGAGACCCTGTGACTATTGCACACCCTGAGTTTCTCTGGCCTTGTCAATTTCCTTACCTTTCCAGACTCCCTCCATGAGGAGTGTTTCAAGAAATAGCTACAAAATCCCCCCATAACTGTCTGGTCATGGTGTCCTTCGCCATGTAATACAGTCAAGGGGACCTTCACCAAAGGCCAATGGGTGATATCTAAGTTTCCAAAATGATGAACTAAGTTCTCAAGTATTTTTGCTATAGCAACAAGTCTACTGGTTTGCATTATCTTTTCAGGTTCAATGATAATTGAGACCAACACACACACATTGCATTCATCTCAGCTAATGGTTTCCCAGAGCTACCTCCACAAATTTGCTCAAGGGACAGGGTGGGTATTGAATGGTGTGGAAAAGCTTTTTCCCAATTCAAGGGAGGAAGGTACAGGTGACAGAACTCTGTTCCCCTCTGTCTTGAACAAGCTATGTTTGCAGGAATATGGCAGTGTGATACCCAACCTGTGATGGTACTGAATGACTGTCCCGGCCCTGAACGGCCTCCCTGAGCTTCGTGTTAAGTAAGAAAGCTGCTGGGCTTTGTGCTGAGTAGAGCCAAAGCTTGACGTGTTTATTGGGGACAGAGCTCCTAGACATCTATCACAGGATTCTTCCCACCTACATTTATATTCTCTCTCTATCCCTCCTCCCTCCTCCTCCTCCCCGTCTCTCTGAGCCATCCTGCCTGCTCCTAAGCCACAGTTTTATAATAATTTAAGTTTGAGGAAATTACAACTACCATATGAACATTTTAGAAAACAGTCAAGTTGTATTTGGGGGGATAACTCCACTTATTAGTGCCTATGACAAACTCCATAGAGAATATGATGTATGTGTAAAAATAGGCACTTAGGGCCCAGCAGATGTGCAAAGTGTAGGTTCTAGTGTTTGTATCTAGTGCTTTTATCATAGCAGTGAGATTCTCTTCAAAGTTCTGTAAGATCTAGTTTTCTTGCCAGGCAGTGGTGGCGCACACCTTTAATCCCAGCACTCAAGAGGCAGAGGCAGGTGGATCTCTGTGAGTTAGAGGCCAGCCTGGCCCACAGAATGAATTCCAGGGCAGCTACATTTTGAAACCTTGTCTCAAAAAAAAAAAAAAAATTAACTAGTTTTGTTATTCTACTAAACCCATCAGTTTTGTTATGCTTAAAGTGTGTTTTAAGTTTTATTTATGTTTGTGTGTGTGTGTGAGTGAGTGACAGTGTGAGTGAGGTGTGTGCGTGTAGTCTGGTGTGGGGGGAGTGGGAGTGAGGTGGGGGTGTGCAAGAGGACAGAGAAGAGCCTTGGGGTTCTCTTCTCATCTTTCTGAACATGGTCTCTCTCCCGTGCTGTATCTCTCTGTCTCTGTCCCTGTGTGTGTCTGGGGGGGTTGCCTGCAATTTTGGGGTTGTACATGTTTGTCTGTGCATGTGGAGGCCGGAGGACTATATCAGACATCACCCTCAATCACCCTTTACCTTTTCAAAACCAAGTTTTTGTTGTTGTTGTGGTGGTGGTGGTAGTGGGTTTTTTGTTTTGTTTTTATTTTGTTTTTTGAGACAGTTTTCTCTGGGTAACAGCTCTGGCTGTCCTGGAACTCACTTTGTAGACCAGACTGGCCTTGAACTCCCTGAGTTCTGCCTTCCTCTGCTTCCCAAGTGCAGGATTAAGGGTATGTATCACCACCACCCAGAAAAATCAATTCTCCTACATTTTAGTTTTTTAGGTTTATTTATTTTATGTGTGTTTTGCCTAAACATATGTATGTGTAGCACATATATGCTTGGTGTCCACAAAGATCAGAAGGGGGTATCAGGTCTCCTGGAACTGTAGTAAAGGATGATTTTGAGCCACAATGTGGGTGTTAAAAATTAACACACAGTCCTTTGCAAGAGCAACAAGTACTCTTTTTTTTTTCTAAATATTTATTCTTATTTTGTGTGAACTGGTATTTTGCATGCATGTATAACTGTGTAAGGGTGTCAGATCTTGGAATTACAGTTGGTAGCTGCCATATGGATGCTGGGAATTGAACTCAGGTCCTCCGGAAGAACAGTCAGTGCTCTTAACCGCTGAGCCATGTCTCCGGGCCCAGTTATATTTAAGTGTATTTGTGTGTCTTTGTGAGTATATACCATGTACTAGAATCATGTGAGCTGCTCAACTTGGTGCCAGGAAGTGAAGTTGGGTTCTCTAAAAGAGCAGAGGGTGTTCCTAACCACTGAGCCATCTCTGCTGCCCTCTACTTCTTTGTTTGTTTGTTTGTTTGTTTGTTTAAGACAAAGTTTCATTATGTGAATGAAACTGCCCTCACTATGAAATTGACTGGCCTGCCCTCACTATGTAAACCAGACTGGCCTCAAACTCATAGAGATCCACCTGCCTCTGACTTCCGAGTGCTGAGATTAAAGGTGTGCATCACACCACCTGGCTCACTTTAATTTTTGAGACAGTCTTTCAGAGAACCTGGAGGTTACAGAGTCAGCTAGGCTGACCAAAGAACTCCAGGAATCTACCAGCCTCTCCACCCCCAGCTCTGAGGTTAGAGACACCTAATGCCTCACCCAAGAGTTTCTAGTTGATTCTCCCATTTCACCATAGGAATGATGGGATTACAGAGGAGGACAATCCCATCAGCTTCCTACAAGAGTCTTAGAAACTGACCTCAATTTCTAAGACTTGAGTATCTTGCTAAGTACTTTTAGCTACTGATCTACCTCTCCAATACCTGCCCCGCCTCCTTGAGACAGAGTCTCACTATGTAGCTCTGGCTAACCTGGAGTTCACTATATAGACCAGGTTGGCCTTGAACTCACAGAGATCTACCTGCCTCTGCCTTCCAAGTGCTGGGATTACCACCCTGCCCAGCTGTCTTCAATCTTGAAATGTGACCTTTAAAATAAATTTCTTCTGGAGTCCAGGGAGGTGGATCTACTTGGTGTAAACTACTTGCACCAACATGAGGACCTGAGCTGTATCCTAGCATCCATGTAAAAACCAGGCATGCCAGCATGTGTCTATAACCCCAGAGCTGGGGTTGCAGAGGCAGAGAGATCCCTGGAGCCCAATGGTCAGTCAGCCTCAATGGACTGGTAGCCTCAGTGAGAGCCAGTGTTATAACTGGGGGTATGTGTGTGAGAGAGGTATCCTGACTGTTTGGTACCTGGACGGCTCTGACGGCTGGAGCTGCAGTGAGACAGCTCAGCTCTGGAGGGAAAAATACCCTGACGGTTCGGATAGTCAGGCTATACCTGAAGCTGCAGTGCAGTGGGGTCTGATCTCCCCAAAGGAGATAGTAATCCTGCTCCTTTCTCGGAGAGCGGCTTCAGCTGAGCTTTGCTCTGCCCGCCCGGTTAAGGGAGCTTCCCAGCAGAGCTCTGCTTCTTCTTCTCTCCTACTTCACTCTGCTAAAGAGGAGCTCCTGCAGGAATGTAGCAATCTTGTTACCTTTTCTGCTCCGCCTTGCTCAGTAGTTTAAGTTTCTCTGCAAGTTTTTTTTTCTGCTCAATTCCCTAAGGGACATCTCAGCAAGGTTCTTCTTCTCTGCACCAGCGAATAAAGATCTTCATCCAAGACTCTTTTGACAAAGAGATTTATTTGGGAAGTCCAGACTCTACCTGGGTAGAAAAGAACAGCCAACTACTGAACAGGCAGAGGGGTGTGTATAGGGCTTCTTAGGAGTTTCTCCAGGGATGCTCAAGGATTTGTTAGTCTTTCTTGGTCAGGGATTGGTTAGTTTCATTGGTAAGGGGCAGAGGTGGCTGATTTCAGGGCCAGACTATGTTTCTTTCACTGACCTTTTTTAGCTGTTGGACTCTAAGGTCAGCGCATAATTTTTTTCACTGGCTATGACTCTAGGGACCAAGTGTGTGAGTGGAGCTACCAGACTAAGAAAACTCTGGGAATAGGCAGAGCGGAGCAGACACACCAAAGAGATGCCACAGAGATGCCAGGAGACACAGAGGAAAGAAGGTGAAATGTTGCTGAGAAAGAGTACCGAGCTGAATGGCTGAGCAGGATAAGAATCATGGGTTAGTTTAAGGATAAAGAGTTAGCAAGCTAGATGCCTGGGCCCTAGGTCAATCAGTGTAAAATTAATATAAGCATCTGTATGTCTCTGTGGGACTGCTGGATTGCCGGTCAGTGGGTCAGAACCTCAGGATAAGACCCAAAAGTCCGGGGCAGAAACCTCAGACAACACAAGTGCATTCCTTTGATACTGATTTCAGAGTCAGGGCATGTTTCTTTGGGTCTGGGTTCAGGGATAAAGTTTGTTTCTTTCTCTGTCTCAGGTCCCAGAGCCAGGCTATGTTTATTTCATTGACTCTGGGTTCAGGGTCAAGATGATCAGAGACTGGTTGATTTTGTTGGTCAGTTGGTCAAGGGCAGAGATAGCTGATTTCAGGGTCCGCTGTATTTCTTTCATTTTTAGCTTTTTGACTCTAAGACCAATCACTCAAGGTTCAGTATGAGAGCCTGTCTCAAAAAAATAAAGACAACAATTTTAGGAGACACGTATATTGATGTCTGGCATTCACATGCACAACATCTATGCACCCTTGCTGTAGGCACACATGCACACATTTATAAGAACATACACATATAAACAAACATATCAAATTTCATCTAATTTTATATGACAAGCCCATATTATGGAACTGAAACTGAACTTTATATGTAGAACATAAAAACAAATCCCTGTAGAAAATTGATGCCTGCTCTGTGACCTTGCAAGGTGCTGTACTGCAGCCCATTGTCTGATTCTGGAAGGTTAGGAGCACTGGACAGCTGGGGCCATGAAGAGAAAGGAGTGTGTTCTGCATACATACTATAAGCAAAACTTTGTGGAGGAAGAACTCAAACCTGGCCTTGGAATGGCCGAGGAGATGGGTTCAGAAAAAACAGACAAATGAAAAACAATATGGAGTTTTGGAATCACCTGAATAATTTTTAAAATTAATATATTTGAAAAGATCTGGTCAGGTGGGATGGCACATACCTTTAATCCCAGCACTTGGGAGGCTGAAGCCAGTGGATCTCTGTGAGTTTGAGGCCAGCCTGGTCTACATAGCAAGTTCCAGAACAGCCAGGGCTACACCGAGAGAATCTGTCTCACAAAACAAAAAACAAGCAGTTTTCTTTCTTTGTACTTTTTGTGTATGTGTGAGAGTCTATATGCCTGGTACCTGTGGAAGCCAGAAAAGAGCTAAGAATTTCCTAGAACTGGAGTTAAATGCCACCATGAGTCACCATGTGGAACTGAACTCAAATCTTCCACAAGAATCCCCTGGCCTATCTCTTCAGCCTCTAGTTATTTATATTTTGTGTGTAAGAGCACTTTTAGCCTGCATATAAGTCCATCGTGTACATGTGGTACCTGAGGAGACCAGGAGAGGGCAGAAGACTCCCTGAAAATGGAGTGACCTGTCATGTGTGTTCAGGAAACCAAACCCCGGTCCTCTGCAAGAGCAACCAGTACTTTTAACCACTGAGCCATCTCTCCAACTCCACCTAAATAACTTCAGACAGAATTTAGTTCTCTGATATTAGTACACTTTCAGATCTATTGATCATAAAACAAGGAGGTCTCCAGGAGCCCCTCAGGCCATATAAGTGGCCAGGCCCCTCCCCTGAGGACCTCCAACTGCCAAGTTCCACCCACAAAACTCTCTAATTGCCCTAAGGACTGGACCCTGCCCCACCCTACAGAGTAAAAAGCCCAAACTCTGGATTTGAAATCCCTCCAATCCCCACCCTGGGAAGCTTCACCCTGAAAAGATTCCCACCCCCCTGACTTCTGCTCAGTCCCAAATTGTTTCCTGCTGGAGCAAAGGTAGCCCCCATCCTGGGGTTTCCTGTTCTTTCCATCTCTTGTTTCAGGTTTGTTGTGCTATGTGGCTTTGTGATATTCCTTGGTTCCCATCCACCAGGATACCTCTCTCCATCTGAGCTGTGATGTTTACACCTACATAGGTAAAACAAACCCAAACACAGGGTACAGCACACACATTCTGAGTCCTTTTCTCTAGTTAATACTGTCACCCACCACCACCCAGGAGCTGCTCTTCCAGAGGACCTAGCTTCAGTTCTCAGCACCCACGTCCTGGCTCACAATCACCACCTGTAAGTCCATTTCAGAGGATCCAGTGCCCCCCATCTGCCCTCTGTGGGCACCACACACACATAGACACATTCACAAAGATGAAAATAAATCTTAACAAAAAGTAATCAGCCAGGCAACATAGTCACTTGATATTGGCCAACCACCAAAGCTAACTAACACAAAACTGCCCCAGCCAGTGGGGTCTTCAATGTGGACCTGAAGAAAGGGGGTGAGCCAATGGGGGGCAAGAACCCAAGGAGATGAGAACAAGACAAAAACTCTCTGATCAAACTTCGAAACTGTATTTTTCAGCCAGCAGTTAAATAAAGACTCAAGATGGAGAAGTTCACGTAGACATATAGGGTGGGGACATTCCACAGTCAAAAAGTGATCTACTAAAACAGGATGTGTTACTTTGGAAATCTATCAACTGCCTAACGGGGAAGGAGCCGCCTGTTCACTGGGAGTCTAACTGGAAGAGAGACACCTGTTTGTTGCCTGGGAAAAAGTTTAACTCCTCAAAAAAAGGAAGCCTAACTTAAGTCTTGCCTGAGGACCGGAATTCCTGCCGTAGCTTGAGACAATGGGCACATAGGCCCTGGGTTCCCTGCACAGAGCTAGGACCTCTGGAAGAGCAGCCAGTGTTCTCAAGTGCTCCTCCACTCCTCAGTACCATAGTAACCATCTCCAATGGTATGTCACAGGCAGTTCGTTGTGTTTTTAAAATCTTAATACAAATTCAAAAGGAAGCATGATTCTTATGTGCAGAAAGTACAAAGCACAGTTGAAAAAGACAAAGGGCCCTTAAATTAATAATGACCCTAGGCTGATGGTTGAAAGGCTCACACTGTCAGGACAGGACCAGTCTCAGTTTATACATCAGTGCAATGCCCTTCTTTCTTTCTTTCATCTTTTCTTTTCTTTCAAGACAGGATCTGCTGACCCCAAGCTGGCATCCAAGTCACTCTAGAACCAAGGATGACTTTGAACTTCTGACCCTCCCACTTACACCTTAAGGATGCTGGGTTTCCAGGTTGCAGCATCACACATGTGATGCCAAGGGTGGAAACCCGGAGCTCTGTGAGTACCAGGCAAGCACTGTAGCGATTAGACTACATCCCTGATGCAGAGTGGAGAAGACGGTTCAGACATGTGCTTAAGTCAATAGAAAGGTTTTATTAGCTGCCTGGTGACCGTACTGGGTGCTCAGATTCCCAGTGTGTCCCTGAGCCTTTCTCAAGGTGAGCTTTTAAGAAAAAACAAAATAAAACAAACAAAAACCCACGTTCTGGGTTGACATGCTTCAGTTAACAAGAATAGTTTCCTAGAAGCAGAACTACAGGAGCTAAAGATCAAAGATTTTGGCAGGTACTGCTGCTGCATGCTGAGTGTTACAGCATTAATGATACTTCCATCATGGAGTCAGTTGTGCTAAGGTCTGGGGCCCTGTTATAATCCCTACCCCCAATCCACGAACCACCTGTCAAAATCCCATCTGATGGGCTAGGGAGATGCTCAGTGGTTAAGGCACTTGCTCAGCTAATGTGAGGACCGGAGTTCAGATCCCCAGAAAACCATCTGTAATTCCATCTCAGAAAGCAGAGACAGGGAATTCCCCAAAGCAAGCTGGCTAGCAACTTCTTCTCAAAAGAAAACTGTGGAGTATATAGATCCTAGATGCTTCTATGGATCTGGAGACCAGCCTGGCCTCAGTCAACACAAACTGGTGATAGCTAGTGCCTTAAGACAGGTGTGTGCTCCAAGCATTTTCACATATGCCAACTTGGGGTCTGCCTGGGGCCTTTCCAGCGGCAGAGTCCTGATACAAGTGATGTAGGCCAGCCAGAGACCACGGCCACACCATAACTACAGATACCAGCAAATCAAACCCTTTCCCCTGGCTGGAAGGAGGGTCTGGGGGATGGGGTATTTAAGGCTCTCCCATCCATTATAAAACTGGATTTGCTTATTTCACTTGTCCCCAGAGACCCCTCTTACCCCCTTCCTCAAAGGAAACTAGCAGGTCCCTATGCATAGAGGCAGCCCTAACATCCACAACAGAAAACAAACCAATAAAACTATGTATGAGTGTTGCATGTATGTCTGTATCCCTTCATCCTGCCATTAGGATAATGACTCTGAACCATCATTGGGATGCTGGGAACGGAACAGTTCTCAGAAAGGGAGGATTCCGGTGAGGCCTGTCTCTATAAATAGCAAAAGGTCACCAGGTTATTAACAACATCCTTTTCCAACCTTCTGGGAGGAAAGCAGGTATGCACATCCCTTTCACTGAAGAGGCATGGCATGCCTGTGTGCTTAACATTCCTGGTTTCTCTAGTGCTTACTTGTGTGGAGGGCCTCATGCCCTCTACAGGGATCCTGTGCCCTACAAGATAGCTGCAGTAGAAAATCGTGTGGTGGTCCTCAGAACCCTAAGAACTATAACTATAGTTTGCCTGAGCAAGCTCACTGCAGAGTATGTAGCAAAGCAACTCTCAAAAGAGTCTCAGAGATGTTTGCTTGACTGTACTCAGAATAGTTTCGCTCACAGCAGTTAAAACTCAGTGTCTATTAACAGACAAGTGGATGGGCAAAATAGACAAGGAAGCCTCATTCAGCCTTTCCGGGGAGAAAGCTCTGCATGCTACATGACACATAAGCCCTGGCTACTTTGATAGCATTCTGCTACATAAGTGCTAAACAGACCATCAGGGGAAAAAAAGGAAATAAGTACCATATGACATAGTAATATGTGTAAGTTTTTTAAAATTTTTTTTTTGTTTATTACCATAGAGATAGAAATTTATTCCATAGCCTAGGCTGGTCTCCAAGCTAAAAATAACATAATGAAATCATTATTATTTTTATACAATTAATAAATGCTAATTTAAGCTATTGAGAAACAAACAAAGGCCGATTGGTTATTAGTTCTAAAAGTATGGTTAACAGCAAGCTAGCTGTCCGTTCAGAGCGGCCAGGAGAAGAATCTGATTGGTCTGGTTGGGCCCTCTAGCTGAGGAGACTGGCCTTGAAGAGCAGAGCTGGCACCTTGGTCTGCTTTCGTGGGCACACTGAAGAGACAGCCATTTTGAGTAGGCTAGAGACACCCATAAGGCTGCCTCCCTCCACAGTGAGAAACAGTCCTCTACCCTGGGGCCTACTGTCTCCGTCCTGGCCTCAGGTCCCTCCAGCCCCTTCCTACACCCCCCAGATCCCACCCTGCACCCATCCCCACCCACCCCTGTCTTGAGGACATCTCCTCCAGGGAAGTCTAAAGTTCAGGGCTGTGCACAGTTTAAGCTCAAGGCTTCTCAGCAGCCACAGATGAATGACCTGAGGTGTGGTCTATCGGAAGTCGCTTCAGTCAGCTTGTGCCTGTTAGGTGTGGCCAAGGCCAATAACCCATGGGTTCAGCACCCTTACCCCCTTTTCCTGCCCTTCGCTCCACCTCAGGAAATGACTGGCCCCTAAGACTCCTGGTATTATATTGTCTTGTCCTGAGGACTGTGCTTTATAAAGTTTATAAACTGTAGGACACAGGAGACACAGTGAAGGGTTTGGACAAAGGCTCCTGCCATGCCTCCTAAGGACCCAACACTGCCAAGGGCCCCAGTCTCCCACTGAGCCTCCATAGTGGAGTCGCCTCTACTCCAGGGGCCTTTGCCTCTGTTCATGCCCATGACCCTCTCATCTGGTTTCCTACCCTCCCTTGACCTTAGCTTTGTTGTCTGTGAAATGGGAATAAAGACCACCCTTACTTTATAAGAGGGTGACAAGGTTTAGGTGAGGAACGGTCTCCACTGCCCACGGTGCCAGGCAAACCTGAAACACCTACTCTGTTATTCTGCCTTTCTTATTTTGTCAGGGGCATAAGCCAAGTTCCAAGGAGTGTGGAATGAGCACCAGCTCCATGCCAGGGACCTAGGGGTGTGGCACACTGTGCTCAGCCCACACACCAATAAAATCTTCTTTATTAAAAAAATATTTATGTATTCTTTAATGTATGACTGCTCTATCTGCATGTACACCTGCACACCAGAAGAGGGCATCAGACCTCCATTATAGATGGTTGTGAGCCACTATGTGGTTGCTGGGAATTAAGCTCAGGCCTCTTAGAGGGCAGCCTGTGCTCTTAGCCACTGTGCCATATCTCCAGCCCAATAAAGAAGTTCTTAAGCATCTGACTTGGAATCAGTGTGTATGGGTGTGAGTGTGAGTTAGCATGAGTATGAGGGTGTGTGCCTCTGGAGACGGAGGTCCAATGGGCTGTCTTCCTCAATCATTCTGTGTCTTTTTTGTTTGTTTATTTTTAGAGACAGGGTTTCTCTGCCCAGCTTTGGCTGACCTGGAACTTGCCCTGTAGACCAGACTGGCCTTGAACTCAGAGATTCACCTGTCTCTGCCTCCCAAATGCCACGATTAAAGATGCATGGCACCATTGCCCGACTCCATCTTATTTTTTTAATGGGATCTCTCACTGAACCTGGAGCTCACTAATTTAGCTTGACTGGATGGCCAGCAGGCCCTGACTGCTCCCATCTCGACCTCCCCAAGTGCAGGAGCATATGCTGCCACACTCAGCATTTTTATGTGGGTGCTGGGGATCAAATTCAGGTCCTTTCTTTGGAGGCTGAGTACTTACAGATCAAGCCATCTTCTTGGCCCTAATTTGCTCTTTTAAAAGAAGCCCCGTGTTCAGAAATCTCACTGTGCTCTCTGACACACAGATGCAGTGCAGCCTTTCCTTGGCTTGCTCCTCCGGTCCAGGCGTGCCTAAATCCGTTCTCAACCCAGCATGGGCTGACCTTTAAGAAGCAGCCCCTGAGTCTGGCGGTGGTGCAGTTTTAATCCCAGCATTCGGGAGGCAGAGGCAGGCAGGTTTCTGTGTGTTCAAGGCCTACCTGGCCTATGTAACGATCAGCACTGCAGAGCAAGACTGTCTAAAATGCTGCAGCAGCAGCAGCAGCAGCAGCAGCAGCAGCAGCAGATGCTCACAGGCCTCTTCTGGACTTTCCAATCAGCCATCCTCACCACATGCCAAGCCACCAACCCAGACACAGCAAGGTCTCAGTCCTGAGTCGCTCATCTCCAAGGGACCAGAGCCTACGCTTGCGCCTGGATCACCTGGAGTTATCGACCAACCAGGACTTTGTCCCACTGTGGGCCTGGCGGGAGACATTCTGTCTTGGATCCAGTGACCCTAAGAAGGCTCCTTAAGGGAGTATGAAGTTTGATGGGTTGGGTAGTCCATGGACAGAGAGTGATCAAAGGCAAAGAGGTGGGAGGGGCCAAGCCTAAGGGAGGAGTAAAGAGTCGGGGATTTCCGATCAAATTCCTCCGAGTGAACTCTGAAATAAAAGGCTGACACTGGAGGCTTGCCGCCGAGGTAGAGCCAGCAGGGGAGACAGCCCACTTTGTTCTTAGCCCTCACCCAGCCAACAAGGCCTTCAAGTGCTGGACAGAAATCTCCCCGCTCTTCAGTGCCCCAGGCCACCGGCCCTGCCTGCCCCTTCTCGCCCTCAGAGAACTGAAGGATGGAGCCCGGCAGGACTCATATAAGACTTGACCCCAGGTAAGTAAGGGCCCCAGGGCTTGGGCTGGGAGCCAGTTGCTAAGAAACAACAGCAGCTCCTATCTATCCCTCTGGGCTGGCCCTCCCGCCCGCACAGGGCCCTTTGACTTCCAGCACTCAGAACAAGATAAGATTGAAAGCTGCCTGCCAGTCCCCTGGGCCTCAGGGAAACTGGGATTGGATGGGGCTGCAGAAGGCATTCCTGGACATGCACAGAGCCCCTGACCAGCGGTGGACAGGCCCATCCCTGACGCTATGGGGCTGCCCCTTCTCCCCTCCCTCCCTTCCTCCCTCCTTCCCTCCCTCCCTTCCTCCCTTTCTCTTCCTTCCTTTCTTTTTTTTTTTTTTCTGATAGAGTCCTATCATATTATTATGTGGTTGAAGTTGAGCCTCAGACTAAGATCCTCCTGCCTCAGCCTCCCTCCCCAATGCTGGAATCACAAGCCCGATTACCATGCCTGGGTAAGGGTGCACTCTTTCTCTTGGACCCTGTTCATCCTCCCTGGCCTGATGGAGCTGCCCATGGCTAAGTGGTAGCTTGTTTTATACCCTAACCAAAGCCTCCAAGGCCTGGAGGGAAGATAGACTAACTCCTTGCACTAGGGAGTGTTTCAGGTATGCCAGACTGTCCAGGATGCCACAACCCTTCCCCTGGCCCTGAGCTGACTGGCGTCTCTCCAGGTACACAACAGATCTTCTGGAGCTGCTGACCACCAGCTACAACATTTCCCCCGCTTGCTTCTCTTACCCACCAACTGCAGCCCAGCTTCTGAGGGGTGAGTCAGAGGGGGTCCCTGGAGAAGCTAAAAACAGGACATGTGTACCCCAGAGGAAAGTCAGGAAAACATGGGGACCTGAGGAAAGCCCGTTCCCATCTGGTCAGTGTGAGAGGATGGCTGGTCTGGCATTCATAATGGCCAAAGCCTTGGAGAAGGTCAGTTCTCCCAAGGAATCAGTGGGGCACACTGAGACATAAAAGTTAAGCCTAGGAGACAAACCTGAGGCTGAGCCTCCACCCACTCCAGCCTCAGAACACATTCAGATTGGGTGTGCTAGGAGCCGGGACATTTATTTGAGCTTCTGACTTTTGAGATGGTACCTCTATAATCTAAGCCCCACCCACAGTTTCCCTGGAGCGTGCACATACCCCCACCAGAGCTCACAGTGCTGCAGAGGGGTGGATGCTGGGAGGGGTGGACTGGCATGAGCCTGCAGACCCCTCCTAGTGTCTGTCTTTGGAAGTGGAGGGCATCGGAGGAGCTGAGCTCATGCTTTCCACCTCCAGACCACTGAGAACAAAGTAGTATGTGGCCGCTAGGAGGAAAACCATCCAGCCGGTTTTATCTCATCTCCCACACCATGGATAATTATTTCTGAAATGTGGGGCTCTTGGTGGCTTTTTCTAAAATAGGTGTCTCCTAAGCAAGGGGACAGTCCAGTGCAGTATGACACAGATGTGACCATGTGGTCTCAGATGCTCTGAGCCAGTGTTTTCAGCTCAGGTGTCTAGGGATGCCTGGATGCCCTGTGGTTAGCGCCAGCAGGTAGTGCTGCATCTAGCTCCAAGCACCTTATATTTAAAGAGTGGAGCTGGTGGGACAGATGTCCCCTTACATCAGACATCCTCAGCCCGGGGAGGTATTTGGCATGTCTGTGGGCAGTATGAGGTTGCCTGCCCTCAACATCTAATGGGTAGATGTTAAGGAGGCCACTAGACTACCTGCAAGGTACAGTGCAGCCCCCCACAGTACAGCCCTCCACAGTACAACCTTCCACAGTACAGCCCCCACAGTATAGCTACCCACAGTACAGCCCCCCACAGTACAGCTCCCCACAGTACAGCCCTCCACAGTACAACCTTCCACAGTACAGCCCCCACAGTACAGCTCCCCACAGTACAGCCCCCACAGTACATCCTCCCACAGTACAGCCCTCCACAGTACAACCTTCCACAGTACAGCCCCCACAGTATAGCCACCCACAGTACAGCCCCCACAGTACATCCTCCCACAGTACAGCCCCTCATAGTACAGCCCTTCATAGTACAGCCCCCACAGTACAACCCTCCACACTACAGTACAGCCCCCACAGTACAGCCCTCCACAGTAAGCCTCCCACAGTACAGCGCCCCACAGTACAGCCCCCCTCACAGTACAACCCTTCACAGGAATCAGTGTCACCAGTCTCTGCAACTTCACTGACACTAATTCTCGTATCTCCTTACTAGCTCATGAGCAGGTAGAACCACACGGATTTGGGAACGGGTTGACTGGGTCTCATAGGCAGCCTGGTGAGGCTGGAGCAGGAGGGACTGGGGAGTGGAGGGCGGGGATGGTGATAGAACGAGCCAGTGGGATCTCCACACTGGAAAGCTGCATCTGTCAAGGTGGATGGTTACTAGCGGAGGCCAGGGCAGGTGAGGTGAGGCCTGAACAAGGTCAAGCCTGGAGGTTGTACTTTAAGCTCAAGATGGAGCCTCCAGTGAGGGTTGTAAGACTGGGAGGGGCTGGATGGAGTATTTCCTTTAATCAATAACCAGTCATGGTGTGGGGGAGAGCCTTGGGAGAAAAGGGATAAAACCAAGAGGTTGTTGACCCCATCAAGACCAGAGGCTGAACCCTGGCAGGAAGAAGAAATGGAAAATGCAGCTGACACAAAACAGGAGCCCTGGTAAATGTTTAGACAGGAGAGTGACTCTGAGCCGTGACAGTGACCTACGGGAGACTGGCGAGGAAGGAGGATGAGGTGAAACTCCTTACAGCCTCTGATTAAAGAGGCTATTCTAGAACGATTAAGGCATTTAATGACCAGGTTTTTTAGAGTCTCTGACATGATTCCGGTTACAATCTTTAATTTTGGTTTAAATTAAACCTACCTAAGTGTTTATTTCAAAGAACTAGGATGCTTTGGGGAAGGTACAGAAAGAGAGGCTGGCTGCCCTGCCAGCGGTGAAGGCTTGTGTTGGGCTTGTGATAGTTGAAGCAGTGAGGTAGCAATGGCAGAGCGCCTGGAAGAGAAAACAGCAGAGTCAGGTCCAGAAGCAGAGCCTGGCCTCCATTGGGCGTCCACACAAAAGGATGCTGTGGGACAGACAGGCTCCTGGAGAGATGTGCAGAACAGCTACCTATCCCCCAAGGGAATAAATACATAGGAATTAACTTTAATTCGGGCAGATTAAGGACATAGACATAAAATGAAAAGTGTTCATTTAAAAAGTAGAAATTGTCTTTATGATTAGAAATAGCAAATCATTTCTTAAATTTCAATAAAGGGTCAGTGAGAGGCTCAGCAGATTGATGTGCTTGCTGCCGAGTCTGATAACCGGAGTGTGATACCCAGGACCCGTGCTAAAAACAAACAGAAAGCTGATGACATGGCAGCCACACCCGGCATAAATATAACACATAGTCCCCATGAAACCTCTCCTCCATCCTCAAAGTTCTAATTCCAGGCCTATGCCAGAGAAATTCTCCTATCTGCGTCTAGGAGACACATCCAAGGGTGCCGATTGCAGCATCGGCTTCTCAGGATGAAAACGGTAAAAGTTATAGAAATAAGATTAGGAAAAAACACTTAGAGTTTGTAAGATGCCATTTACATAAACTATTGTATTTTATTGTAATTATTTATTACTAGTTTATTGAGACAGGGTCTTGCTCTATAATCCTAGTTGTTCTAGAAGTCTCTGTAGACTAGACCATCTTGAACTCAAAGAGATCTGCCTGCTTCTGCCTCCCAAGTACTGGGATTAAAGACATGCACCACCACTGCCCTGCTCAGCCAGTTTTATTGTAGAAGCCAGGCCAGGACCAGCAGTCCAGGGGTGGCATCACAACAATGGTTCTACCCACATCGATCACTAATGAAGAAAATGCCCTAAAGGCTTGACCACAGTCCAATCTTCTGGAGGCATTTTCTCAATTGAGGCTCCCCGCTCTCTGATGACTCCAACTAGTGTCAAGTCCAGTACCAGTTACTGTTACTGTTATTGTTACTTGGTAACAGAGAACAGCAGCCTTGGAGGTAATATGAAAGTATAGAAAGAAAGATGTAAAGAATCTCACTGAGCTGGACAGGCCTCAGAGGCTGCCAGAACATGTGGGCTGAAATGTAAACACCAGGACAAAGAATACAGGCCCAGGAGTCAGCCAAGCAGAGACCAAAGAGAAAGTGCTCGGGGACAGAAATAGCTCTGAGGTGCGGCTGCTGGAAGGATGGGAAGGTGGTAGTGAAATCTCCTCCAGTCTGAAACACAGGCGGGAGCTGAAACAAAAAGGTCTTTTTAATTAATGGGGAATTAATGTGTACATTGATGGAGTACAGTCCAGTATTTCAATACACGTATACAAAGTATACTGATCGAATCAGGGTCCTAACTTCTGCAGCTCGATGCCTTTCTGTTTGGAAACTTCAAGGTCCTATTTCTAGTCTTTCATAAAATGTGAACTGGTTTTTGTGAGCTATAGTCACCCTAGTGGAATATGGAACCCTGGGTGTCCCCCCGTTACCCAGTCTCCCTCCATAGACCTCTGCTGTGAAGGGCAATGTGCTGTTCCACTTTATGTAGAAAAACTCCCTGGAGTTTGAAGAATTCAGGGTGTAGAGATCCCGATTCAGAGGCCAGGGAGAAAGCCGGGAACAGGCTTCTGGGAGATTTCCAAAAAGGGACCAGGTAGGGTTTGAGCTTTGGTGTGCTTGTGTGAGCACACCATCATTGCACACTGTGTCAGAATGACACATGCTTGTGTTAGAATCTGCACAACTATATCACCTTTTAAATGGAAATTTAAAACACTTCAGGAGCTAAGGGGATAGCTCAGTGGGTCAGTCACACTACACAAGCATTAAGGGCCTGAGTTTGGATCCCCAGCACCCACATAAAAAGCAGAGGGAGGCAGAAGTGTATGGCTCCCTAGAGCTCGCTGTCTAGCAAGTCCGGTCAAATGGGTGAGCTCCAGGTTCAGTAAGAGATAGTGTTCAAAAAACACTGAGGAGGGCTGATGGGACAGCTCCGAAAGATGTTCTTAATCACGAGGAAAAGCTAAAGACCCTCTGTAGGGTCGGACATGATCACACACGCCTTTAACCCCAAGCACTTAAGAGTCAGTAGGGCAATCTCTGTGAGCTCAAGTCTAGCCTTCTCCACATATTGAGTTCCAGCTCCAGGCTAGCCAGGGCTACACAGGGAGACTCTGTCTTAACATGCACGTGCACACACACACACACACACACACACACACACACACACACACACACCACACACATAGCCTGTATTCAGTGGGCGTTACTGGATCAGCATCTACCCTTCAATTCATTGACATATATTCCCCTTTTCTCTTAGAACTGGGCCCATTGGAAATTACCCTCACTATCATCTTGACCTTTCTTACCCTGGGCTCAGTTGCCATCTTCCTGGAGGATGCTATTTATCTGTACAAGAACACCCTTTGCCCCATCAAGAAGAGGACTCTGATCTGGAGTAGCTCTGCACCTACGGTGAGGATGCTGGGCCGGCCCTTCAGAAGCACTGGGGATGAGGCCAGCTGTCCAGAGAATTCTCTAAAATTCTCTAAAACTCATTTGCTCCAAAACAGAGCTGCCTGCCAGCATCCTGTAGCACTGGGTATGTGAACTGATCTGTACCTGTTTGCCAGGCCAATGACCAGTTAGCTTAAGTACTCTATTGCTGAGAGCTGCAGAGCCAGCAACCCACTGTTGGCACCAGGCTGTACACTCATTTCCCACTCACTATGGCACTGCTGTTAAAGGCAAACATTTGTTTGCACAGGAACATACTCAGTGCTGCCCATCTGCTGTGGGCTTAGTTTTCCACTGAGCCACAGCTCCAGCATCTGTAAGCCTTTTAAAAACTTCTCTATGTAGCCATTACATAGGACTTGAACTTAATTTATTCCCTTATTTCCAGTTGCATTTTTGTTTATTTTGAAAATGGATTATTATTATTAATTACTATTATTATTATTACTAGTGTATGTGCACACATGGTGGGGGAGCATTCTTGCCACAAATCTGTGGGGTTAGTTCTCTTACTCCACTCTTAGGTGGGATCTGGGGATTGAACTCAGGTTGCCAGGTTTTCATGAGAAGCACCTTTACGTGCTGAGCTGTTTCACTGGTCTTGTTTGTGTTTTTGTCGGTTCTGGCACAGAGCCCAGGGCCCTCTGCATGCTCCACCACTGACCTTGCCGCAGCATCGGGAAAGACTGCTGTCTCAAACAAATAGGTCTGGCTTCTTTGAGCCACAGCAACAAAAAGTTGGGATGGTCTCACTCATCCTGCCCTAACCTGCATCCTTGCTCTTCTGCAAGCAGGTGGTGTCTGTGTTCTGCTGCTTTGGTCTCTGGATCCCTCGCTCCCTCACACTCGTGGACATGGCCACAACCTCGTGAGTGTCTGACCCTGCCCCCACTACTAGGGATGAGCATCCAATCCATGGTCCTTTTCTGTCTTCCAAGGCTCCAAAGTCCTTGTCTTTACACCCCATTGATATAAATCTAGTTCTTGCCAACTTGTGCTAATGTGAGGCTCTTGAACATCTGCTTGTGTTCAGGTAATGCCTTTGTGGGGCACTCTCCTCGGTCACCTGCTTGTTCCTAGATGCCCAAAATGACCCCTTACCAATGCTCTGGACCTAGACACCTCTCTTGTTCCTCGTGTCATGCTGGCATTGGTGGCACACCCCTTTAAACCCAACATGTGGGAGGCAGAGGCAGACAGATCTCTGAGTTCAAGGCCAGCCTGGTCTACAGAGCAAGTTCCAGAACATCAAGGGCTACACAGAGAAACCCTGTCTTGAAAAACCAACTAAACTGCCAGGCCCTTGGCTCTTTCCCTGGGTGAGCCCCAGCTCTCCCATCAGTCTTCCTCCTTAGCAGCCAAGGGGTGTACTGAGGTGCTCCCAGCCACGCACTTGCAATCCTGGTTCTCCCTCCCAGGTTCTATGCTGTGGTCTTCTATCTGCTCATGCTGGTCATGGTGCAAGGCTTTGGTGGAAAGGAAGCAGTGATGAGCACACTGAAGGACACTCCAATGAGGGTTCACACGGGTCCCTGCTGTTGCTGCTGCCCCTGCTGCCCACCCCTCATGCTTACCAGGTAAGGCAGGGGAGAATATCTCACAGGGACAGGTGAGCATGAGGCTCTGTGACCCCAGTTCAAGGTTCTTGAAATTAAGCCAATGATAAAGGTTAGTATCGCACAGTCAGGTACCCACACATGGGCACCCGGCCCCTGTTGAGAAGGAAACAGAAAGATTGTTTTAAAAAAATGTACATTAGCGTTTTTCCATGGGTTCTGGGTCCCCTGGAACTGGAGTTACAGATAGTCTTGAGCTGCCATGTGGGTGCTGAGAATTGAACCCCACCCTCTGGAAGAGCAATCAGTATTCTCAACCACAGATCCATCTCTCCAGACCCAGAGTAAGAATTCTTATGCTTCAGCTCACTGCTTTGCTCACCTACTTATTTATTTTTTGAGACAGGGTTTCTCTGTGTATCCTTGGATGTCCTGAAACTCACTCTGTAGACCAGGCTGGCCTCAAACACAGAGATTACCTGCCTCTGCCTCTTGAGTGCTGGGATTAAAGGTGTTTTCTATTATGCCCAGCTTGTACAGCATACTTTAGTGGCAAAGAGAAAACTGTAGTTTGGGTACTTACTTGCCCATCTGCCTACTTTGAGTAATAAACTTGAAGTCAATACTTTGAGCTCCTGCTCAAAAGGCATCATCAGAGGCAAAGAGGATTCCCAGCGCTCTCAACATAGCCCCTACTGTGCTGTCCTCTGTGAGACAGCATCCCAGCCCTAGCTCAGGAGCTCAGCGCAGAGGCCAGGCTTCCTTAGGGTGGATGGTTTATGGCTCCATGTTCTTAACTCTCTTCCTGCTTCAGGAAGAAGCTTCAGCTGCTGATGTTGGGCCCTTTCCAGTATGCCTTCTTGAAGATAATGTTGAACATAGTGGGACTGTTTCTCATCCCCGATGGCATCTTTGACCCATCAGACGTAAGCCGAGACAGCAGTGAAGTCTAAAATGTGTTATCTTGGGGTTTCTGAACAAATATCCGAGCACCAGCAACACACAGGGCTAAGGGCAGGGTGACCACAGGAGCGTAAGAGCCCAGAGAATCTGGTGTGTGTGTGTGGGGGGGGGATGAGTCCAGGTTTTGGGGCTTCTGTGTCACCTTTCTCCACATGGAAGAGAAGACACAAAAAGGGGTTCGTCCTTCTGACAGCTTTCTGGTCTGCCACCAGATTTCTGAGAAGAGTACAGCTCTGTGGATCAACACTTTCCTTGGCGTTTCCACACTGCTGGCTCTCTGGTCCTTGGCCATCCTTTTCCGTCAAGCCAAGTTGCACCTGGGTGAACAGAATATGGGATCCAAGTTTGCACTGTTCCAGGTAACTGTGCTCCAGAAACGGTGTTTGACAACACAGGACGAGTTAGGACTAACAGGATTAAAAGTGGACTTCATAGTCTTAACCTTTGAGTTTCCTGGGAGATTTCTTCTACTCTACTTCCATTTTATCTCTTATTTTATTTGCATTTCTGTGCGACAAAATACCACCAAACAGGTTTAAAACAGAAATGTATTGTCGCACAGCTCTGGAGCATGGAAACACAAAATCAAAATGTAGGCAGAGCCGTAAAATCTCTCTGGAGCCTGCCTGGGAGAACCTGGCTTGCTACTTTCTCTCTGGAGCTGGCCAGCAATCCATAGTGGTCCTTTCTTGGCCTTTGGCTGTATCACTCCAGCATCTGTCTCCCTTATCACATGGCCACATGTCCTTATCCACCTTTCTGCCTCTATTTTATGTGCTAGATGCCACTGGGTGTGATGGTAGCCAAGAGAGGGGGGGGAGGGAGGGAAGGAGAGAGGGAGGAAGGGAGGGAGGGACTATTTTTTATGAGTAACTCTAGTGAATGAGATAGAAGCAGGATTGTCATTTGCCTGAAGATGAAAACTGCACCAGTTTTCAATAGTTTATTAGAGTCTAGTCTCCTCTAACTATAGTTAGGTATGCCTCACTTGCACTCAGGACCAGGGGCGGCAGGTACCACACACACACACACATCTGTCCCTCCTATTCTGCAGGTTCTTGTCATCCTGACTGCCCTGCAGCCCTCCATTTTCTCCATCTTGGCTAGCTGCGGACAGATTGCTTGTTCACCTCCCTTTTCTTCTAAAATCAGGTCTCAAGGTACGTTACCTAGGGCTTCTTCTCATGCTGTGGGCGAGACTAGGAGCAGATCAGGGGAGACAGGACCTTGGGACAGAAGTTGGGCCAGCTTGACATCTTGACTCCCTGCTGTTCAGGGAGAATCTAAAAGGCAAGGCTCTGAGGACTCCTCCCTCTGGTCATAGAGAACGGCAGTGTCCCCAGCTTGAGGCCAGTCCTAATAGCCAAACCAGGAGGCCAGGAGTTCAGCCCTCAATTGGGACAAGATTGGGTATGGGTTAGGAAGCCTACTGCTGAGTAAACACACACACTGGCCTCAGATCACAGGTGTCAGAGCCGAGTTCCACACAGCAGTTTGGTATCCCTAGGTCCTGGTGCCTCTCAGTTTGATTGCCAGGGTTCCCATGGCTCCCTCCCTCTCTCCTGTGAGGCAGCATAACCTCTGTCCTGTTCTATTCCACACTGCAGTGATGAACTGCCACATGCTCATAGTGGAGACCTTCCTGATGACGGTGCTGACACGGATGTACTATCGGAAGAAAGATGACAAGCTTGGGTACAGGACTTGTTCAGCACCAGACCTGGACTTGAAACTCAAAGCCTGAGTCGAGTGGCTCGGACTATGGAAAAGATACTGTCCTTCTCAGAAGAGCATGAGATTTCTTCTGTCCCTTGATGACCTTAACCGGTGGTTAAAGCTCCCACTGGCAGCGCAGGCTGGCAGCTTCCATGTTACTATAAGGAAGAGGGCAAAGGGCAGTGTGTGGAACTGTTTTAAGTATGCTCAGGGAAGGCATTTGAAGCTTTGTAATGAACAAGGTGAAAGGTGGGACACTGCTTCTGTGGGTGCCACTATTGGTCACCCTGAGCAGAATAAAGGGGAGGATACCATGTGCTTTATGTATGGCTTATCTGATAAAAGTTACAACGGGAGTGGAGGCTGGAGAGATGGCTCAGTGGCTAGCTAAGAGCACTGGCGGCTCTTCCAGAGGTTCTGAGTTCAATTCCCAACAACCACATGTAATGAGATCTGGTGCCTTCTTCTGGCCTGCAGGAATGCATGCAGACTGAACACTATATACATAATAAATCTAAAAAAAAAAAAAAAAAAAAAGGAGTAGACCTCAGCTGGGCAGAATAGCACTGACTGGTCTAGCTGCCCCAGGAAGCCAGGCTCTACAGTACAGGCTGTTCTTTCCTTGGGTATACCAACTGGCCATGGAGGTCTCAAGTCCTTTTGTGCCAGTTGGAATTTTCTGTAAGAAGCTGCAAATAGAACTGCTCATTAATACTGTCATGAAGCTTCATCTTGGGGACAGAAATCAGGCTGCTAATTCAAAGGAACTGATGATACAAATAAAAGCCCCCAATACTTAAGACATTACACATGTATTCCTGGTCAAAACAACAAGAAATAGAAACACCAGGCAAAACCACATGGCCTTTATTTGGCTAAATGACAAAAGTCAAAATAACCGAACAAATCATTAGACAGGAAGATGGCCACTGAACTCAGGCAAACTCGCAGACTTGAACTGGGGATGGGCAGGCATTTGCCACGGGCCACCAGTCTTTCCAACAGTGTTTTCTGTACAGGAGCCTCCATGAGGAGCACCCAAGCAATCAATTCTCACTGCTTAAAGCCGCTGGTTCCTCCGAGGTGGAGGAAGGTGTTTACTCCAAACCCAGTAGAACCCAATTCAGGCATACAAAGGCTAACCCTGCATTCCTGTTCTCTACCCAATCTCAGACTGACAAGAAATTCTGGCAGACAGACTATTTTTTTTTTCTTTTAGGAGAATTAATCTTTAATAGTATTAAAGTCCAAGAACATGTTGTAGTATTTATTCTGAAAAATAGAAGCTAGGTACCACTCTTTATTCCATGGTGATCTATTCTGTGAGAGAAAGCAATCATTGTTATGACTTTGAAAAATACAACCTTTAAAAATACTTATATTGGTAAGTTTTAAAAAAAATACCATTAGTTTTAAAAACATCGTTAAGGAAGCTTTCTTTGAACCCTGTGTGGATTCAATTTCGGCACATGTTTGTGGACAGAAATCTAGAAGCTATGGCTGTAGGAATTTAAACCAAAGCAGGGAGAAAGAATTGATTTGAGAACAGACTGAAAAGTTGATAAGGACTAGATCTCAAAGACAGTAGACCCCAGGATGTGAACTACGTGAGCAAACACCGGCTGGGCCCAGTGACAAAGCACTGGGAAGAACCACCATAGAGAGTTATCCTAGATGGCTGGCCAGATGTGCAGCCCCAGGGGAGTAACTATGGCGCTACCAAGAAAAGTGACCAGAAAAGGTCTGTGTCTCTTCTTTAGGATTTTCACATCATTCCTCACTCCCAGTCCCCTCCTCCAGTCTGCAGAGTCTTTGGCTTAGCTCTGAGGAGCAGCTGCTGCGGGCACTATCCATCCATTTCTCTATCTCCAGCCTTGTATATGAAAAGAACGACATTCCCATCCAGCCACATCCAGGCTAGCTGCTGCGCTGCCCTCTATGCAGCACCAGCTGGAAGACTCCTGTCTGCAGCCACTTCCTGTGGCATGGAGGCTGCAAGGCCAAATGTAGGATTCTCCATCCTTGCCGGCCGACCCTTCCATGTGGCTTGATTTCTTCTATGGCCTCAGGGAAAAGCTCCACAGCTGAGGTTGCCCAAGAAGAGGCCGGGATCAGTCAGACACAACATCCAAATGCTTAACCACATCATCTAGGCACAAGTGGCCGGCAGTGCAGCAGCCCAGCAGTACTCCTTTCTAGCACCTAGGACCACACTGACCTCAAGTACCTAACATGCTGCACACCTCGACATTTTTGCTGATGTCTAAGTGATCTGAGAATATACATGTTAGGAGATAGGAAAGGGTGTGGGACGTTCTGAGAACATGAGCATAGGCTAGCCCTAGCTCTGATTCACATCTTGTCAGCCTAGAAGCTCCATTTCCACAGTGTTAGTTTGGGTGACATGCACTCAAAGAACAAGCAGGTGAGGTTCAGCAGTGACGTGATCACCATTGTATACCTGGGAGACTAAGGCAGAGAGAAACAGATCAACAAAGAGAAGACCAAAGTAGAAAAACTAAAATGAGCTCTGCAGTGCTATCTGACATGAGAAAACACTAATTTCAATAGGATTCCAGGCCAAGATCTGGACCAGATCTAACAGTGAAAACAGCAGCACTTCATGAGCTCCTCTGCTCGGCCTGCTGGGAGACAGTTTAGGAGCCTAGGTAGTCCTGCCATGTAGGCACTGCGCGCTGCCAGCCTCAGACCCTTAGGCAGCAGCAAAGCTTCCACCAGAAATGCTGAGGTAGGACTATGAAATGCTCACAGTCCCAACAGAGGTACAAGGAAAAAGAAAATGTGGTTTTCTTTGCTGAAAACACTGAAGCTCCACCCCCACAAGGGGTATTTATGGGTGACAATAGTAGGTCCTGAAATAAACAATGCCCTGAATACAGCCTCAGGATATAACTGACGGCATGAACTTGCTGGGCCATGTAGCTGAGCTGAGATGCAAGGGCACTGAAAACATCAGCTCATACTCAACAGCAAGTGTTGAGAATCAGCATTCTTAGATTTGAAATTCAAGTTGTGCTTCCTCTTGGAACTGATAGGTAGAGTGGAAGCATAACCACCAGCACAGGTGGGCCAGGGGGCAAGAACCTCCGTGTTAGCTTAGCCCAGTGGAGGAGGTCCCTGCCAGGTGCAGCACTTAGAGGATAAAGCACCTCCATGGGACCGACTGACCCAAGTGCATTCTTGGGAGCAGAGGTTGATAAGAGTGTTTTAGAGATCAAAGTGTTTTCTGCTGCTTTTTGCCTGTAGGCTCTGTGTTAAATATGGCAATAAGCAACATGGATTAGTGGGTTAATTACAAGCTGGAAACATTTACAAAGCATCCTTTGTAGAAAGCCAGGCATGGTGCTGAAATGGCAGTTGCAGGATGAGGGATGCATTCCCAACAGAAACCCAACCACAACTGCAGACTGGGTTCATCCCACTGCCCCCTGCTATCCCAGCAGCCCTCGCTGTCCCTTCTTTAAGGTAGGGTGCAGGAAAGAGACTGACAAGAACACCCAAATAGTTGGGCAACAGAATTTTCTGAGAAGATGAACACAGCGCAAAAACCGCAACTGATGCTCTGTGGTTTGGTTCCATCCCCATCAAGCGTCTGCATGGACCACACTGGGCCCAACAAGAAACTCCTCGGGGAGCAAGAAAAGTGAAGCTGGCATGGGGACTGGTGGGACACTCAGAGCATTTGGAGCTAATTCAGGCTTTAGATATTTTAGGGAAGTTAACATCTCGAAAGCCTTGCCAAATTCCACATCAACAAGGCTCTTTGAAGGACCTGGCAAGCCACTTTGCTTCAGAACAGAAGGCAAGCACTAGTGTGTCAGGAAGAAAGGCCTCTGGATATTACACGCTTCCTTCTTTTGCCCACTCATGGGGCAAAAAATTAGTTCTCCTTACTATATTTGAAAGACTAATTTTTAAAAAATTAATAAAGATGACAATTTCCCTGTCGAGATTACATGAGCATGAACAGCAAAGCAAAGTTCTGGGGAGGAAGATGGCTGTGGAGCAGGCTTCTAAGCTGTGCTCAGCCTCCTGGAGCAGCTGACGAGGGCTCAGGGCACGACTGTGTGCTTCCCATTCCAGGTCCTCTTGCCCCATTTGTCTGTGTAGATGTCCTTAGGTTTAGTGTTGGGATCACAAAATGGAATTCGACAGAGAGCTTCTGGAGGTGATGGGCAGGGGGAGGGAGAGGGAACAGAGATGAAAAGTTAGTCCTCTTCATCCTCACTGATGTCGCAGGTCACAGCCTTGCGCCTAGAGAGGCTTGCTGGGGAGGAGGACGGGGAAGTCTTGCCAGAGAAGGGCCATCGGAAGGATGGCGAGGGGGAGCGCTCGTGAATCGGGCTGCTGCTGGGACTCTGCTTGGGACTGATGGCCTGCAGCATCCGCCCTTTGCCCTCCTTCAGCATATGTTTCTGGGGAGGAAGAGTAAAGGGACAATTAGAAGATGCCCGTGAGCCACATGGATCCCTACCAGAGCCTCGGAAACCCCAAATCATTTTTTTTTTTTTTAAACTTTATTTATTTTATTATTTATTTATTTGCCTTGGTATTTTGCCTGGAACTGGAACTACAGACAGTTGTTAGCTGCCATGTGGGTGCTGGGAATCGAACCCGGGTCCTCTGGAAGAGTAGACGGTGCTCTTAACCGCTGAGCCATCTCTCCAGCCCCCCCCAAATCATTTTTAATCACTCCTGCAATTAGTTATTTTCATTGCTAAGGATCAAAACTATGGTCTTGAGCACGTGACTTAACACCATGCTCCTGCTCTGCCTAGCGTGACTGAAGAAGACAGGAGGGCACAGCTCTAATTCTAGCAGTTTCCTCAGATCACTCACCTGAGTTTCCACGGGCTAGTCAGTCAGCCTTTCCTTGACTTCCACCAGATATTCCACACAGGCTCACTAATGAATCTTCTATTCTGTTTGAGGGCACTGCTGTTCTCACTGGGGACCCACAGTAGCTCCTCACAGAGAAGCTCTGCCCCACCTTCCATGTAAACTCCAAACATAGAAGTAAGGCTGAGGCTCCCTACTTGACCCCATATGTCACGGCTGATAGACAGCTGACAAAATTGCTAGAAAAATGACTAGAGGGGCTGGAGAGATGGCTCAGCGGTTAAGAGCACCGTCTGCTCTTCCAGAGGACCCGGGTTCGATTCCCAGCACCCACATGGCAGCTAACAACTGTCTGTAGTTTCAGTTCCAGGCAAACACCAAGGAAAATAAATAAATATAGTTTAAAAAAAAAAAAAAAAGAAAAAGAAAAATGACTAGATAAGATAACTTATGATTTCTGATGTTCTTTTCTGCTCAAAGAGTCTGTATTCCTTTTCACAGCATTGCAATGCTCTTGAATTCACCATATACTGACAAGAGACTGAAGCATTAGCATCACAAGTTCAAGACCTGCCTTGGACCACATAGAGAGTTCAGGCCAGTCTGGGCACCTTAGGAAAGACACTGCCTCAAAATAATAAATAAATAAGCCTGGCATGAGCACACACCTTTAGTCCTAGCAGTTGGGAGACAGGAAAATCACCCTGAGTCCTAGTCCAGCCCAAGTTTCAAGCCAACCAAGGCTACTTAGTAAGTTCTTATCTCAAAAATAATAAATAAATATATAAATAAGTCTGAGGATGTCACTCAATGGCCCTGGGCTCAATCAGCAGTACAGCAGCAGTGAGAAGCAGCCCCCCCCCACCCCCACACTCCCTGTGTGGGAGGTAGGCTCTCACCAGCGCTCCCTCTGGACCGAACATCTCCAGGAAACTCCCGATGAACTCCCGGGACTTCTCCTCCCACTTCTGGATGAGGTCAATGCTCTTCTCTTCCACCTTCTGCACAAATTCTTTCGACTTTTCTTCCACATCCCTCACTTTCTTCTTTACTTTATCAACCCGTTCTTGCAAGTGGTACTTCTTTTCCTAGGACAAAACGAAAAGGATAGTTTTTAAGACACAAAACCCAAGCTCGAAGAGACGGCTCAGGTTACTAAGAGTGCTTCCTGCTCTTGCCAAGGACCTGAGTTTGACTCCCAACACCTACTTAAGATGGTTCACAGCTGCTTCTGGGCCCTGACATCTCTTGGCCCCACCGGCTCACATCTGCAGTCATATGCACCTACCCATACACATACACATAATAATAAAAACAATTAATTAAATCTTCAATTTTTAAAAATTCTGCTTTGCTTAATCTGCCCTGTATTTATTTAGGATAATAATAGGAAAGATAATCTCTGGAAAGTGTGATAATTCTTTTTTTTTTTTTCTTTTTTTTTGGCTCTTTGAGACAGGGTTGCTCTGTGTAGGCCTCACTGTCCTGGAACATTCTCTGTAGACCAGGCTAGCCTTGAAACTCACAGAGATCCCCCTGACTCTGCCTCTGCCTCTGGAGTGCTGAGATTAAGGTGTGCAGCGCCATGTGTTTGCCTGTCCCTGTGCCAATACACTGATATTCTGATATTAGACCACAAAGACAGAACTCGACTCTGTGCTACTCTCTGAAGGGCTTAGGGTGGCATTTCCTGCAAAGAGATGTGCATTAGCTTTGAGGAATGATAATCACAGAAGACTGAAGCTTGGGAAATGAGGTGTGTCCTACAGAGGCAGGGAACTATGAAACGAGGCAACTCACGTTGATAAAGCTAACATTGAGCTCCTTTGCAGTGTAGCCCCTCTGTAGGTTCCGTCTTGCATATACATCATAGTCTCGGACAATGCGGGTGATGATATCTGACGTGGAGATACCTTCTGTCCTCTGTGTTGGAGCAAACATGCCTAAGGCAAAACACAAACAGACAAGCACTAACGTCCTGATACAGACAGGGAACTAGACAGAGCCTGGGAGCAATGCATTTCTCTATTTCTCAAACAAAACAAAACAAACAAAAAACAACCCAGGGGATCTCTGCAAGCTCAAGGCCAGCCTGAACTATACTGTGAGTTGCAAAACAAAAGAAAAAGCAGATTCTCTTATTACTATAAGTGAACTCTAGAGATCCTGGCACGCAGGATGACAGAGCCAAGGCCTAGAAGAAAGGAGGCACACATTATCCTAACAGGAAGAAAACCATGGGACTGTCCTAAACTTAAGAGATTAAAATGAGATGCTTCAACGGGTATGCTTGTGGTAGGAATGTTCTCTGTGTACTGTGAATAAAGAACTGTTTTGGCCTGTGTAGAGCACCATAGAAGTGGGTGGAGAATCAGAGGCAGCCAGGTAGGAAGAAGGGTGGAGTTTGCGAGTCGCAAAGAAGCAGCAGGTAGGAGAAACAGGTGAGCCACGGGCTGTGGCCACATGGTGGGAAGATTAATGGAAATGGGTTGAATTAAGATGAAAGAGCTAGCTAGTAATGTGCTTAAGATATGGGCCAAATAGTGTTAAAAGATATAAGCGTGTAGTTTCATTTTTTAATTGGAAGACAAAAGCTGCGGGCGCGAACCAGGGTCCAAACCGCCGGCGCCGCACACGCGCGCCAGGTCGCAAACCTCCCGGACCCAAAACGGGTCGGCGAAAACTTTTTACAACATATGCTCACTTACACTGTTGTCCATAATTTGACTAGAAGCAGAATGTTGGATTTCTCAGAGTTCACATTTTCTACTGGAAAGCAGTGCCATGGCTGAATCTCTAAAGTTGCCTAAGACCCCATAAAGTGAAGCTGGACATCAACTCACTCACCTGCTTCCTTGATATGCTTATACACATCATCACTCCCCGCAGAAGAATAGGGGATATCGTCATGGGCTACGAAATCAATCTGAAAATAAGAAAACATCATCTCATCTCCAGGCTAACTGCCATTTGGAAAGACTCTGCAAATATCCTTGGGCTCATAAAAAGGGGAACTGGCAGGCCCACCCCTCAAATCAACCTTTCTCTGTTTGCCTGGTTCACAATTCCACAATCAGTTCAGAAACCACCAACTAATTATTTAGGGCTTCCACACAGGAAGTTTGACAGTTTCTTCTCTGGCTGTCTCTCCTGGTCTAGGAGAAGTGCTGTGTCCTCCTGTACACCATCAGCATGCTGTGGTTGGTGGAGTTCTCGGGTAGCCAGTGAGTACTCAAGCCTAGAAAGAAGGGAATCTCCCTGTCCTCCTGGGTCTATAGAAACAGGCCACAAAAAGGCTTCTAAAGGTATGAAAGATTTGGTTACTGCTTAGTTAACTGCTTCTTCTAGTTCCTGAGAAAGGGGGAATTTAGAAATAGCAACTAAAGTCCTTTTTACCAGAACAGAAATAGTTGTTCAACCAAGAAATGCAAACCCCCAAATTACAAGTGTTTATCACTGTATTGCTGTAAATACACTTCCCAAGAGAAGGAAGACCGCAAACCCTCAACTTACTGACTCTTTCTGAACAGCCCACAAGCCTTTGCTAATGCAATGCTAACCCTACCAAACCCAACCAGAAGCTGCAGACATACGGAGCAAGCTCCTCAGGACCTGGGCTAGCACTTCCATCACCCAGGAACAAGTAGACAGGACAGCAAAGTAAAGGCTGTGTGGTGGAGATTTACTGCTTACAAGGAGAAAGGGGAAGGAAGGAGCAAGCTCTCCTCTGACGCCTTTCTGGGGCCGCCATGCTGCAGAGAATAACCTCGCTCCTCACCCCTGTACCACTGTTAAGTGCTGATGGAGGAAAGTTAGGGAACCACAGAAGGCCTGTCTTGCCAAGCCTCGTACCCCAGTCCATCCCTGAGAGAACCGGCTCCCACAGGCTGTTCTCTAAACTTTATGTGTGTGCCGTGGCCCCTCCCATACATACACACAATAAATAAGTAAAATGTAGTAAGCAGTCTGTCCTAATCCTAAATAGTTACAACAACCTCATGCAGAGAAGTGGCACTCTGTACACTGGCCTCTCAAGCTTGGCGGTCCTGACTGCTATAATCTATCCACTCTTTCATGCCAGCCTTTGTAGGAATTCTCTCCTCAGTGCAAGAGAATTCAAAGGCAAGTGTTTTAAAATATAATTACTTCTTAAACAAATGTAAGAAACACCCTTGGTTTTTTGAGCCCACAATTTCTAGCTCCAAATCAAAGCTGAAAGTAAACTTTAAACAAGGGAGACCATGCACTATTATTTCCTAAATGCAAAGCTTTCTTTTTAATTCAGTTTTTGTTTGTCTTTTGGAAAGGTTTTATTTTAATATTTTGTATGTGCCTGGTGTCCATGGAGGCCAGAAGGAGTTGCATCCTCTGGAGCTGCAGTTACAGACAGCTGTGAGCTGCCATGTGGTGCTAGGAACCGAGTACTCTTAAATCACATAATCATTTCTCCAGCCCCCTTTAAAAAGATTTTATGGTTAACATCTGTGTGTGTGTGTGTGTGTGTGTGTGTGTGTGTGTGTGTGTGTGTGTGTGTGTGTATGCAGGTGTCTATGGAGCCCAGAAAAGGGACCCCTGCAGCTGGAATTACAAGCCACTGAAAGCGACTCCATGTGGGTGCTAGAAACAAACTCTGGTCTTTTGAAAAGAACACAAGTGCTTTTAACTGTTGACCCATCTCACTAGCCTGTTTGCTTGGGTGTTTTTTAATAATTTATTTAAATTTATTTTATGAGCTTTGGTGTAAAGGTATCAGATACCCTGGAATTGGAGTTGTGAGTTGACACATGGGTGCTGGGAATTGAACCTGGGTCCTTTGGAAGAGCATATCTCCAGCCCTGTCTGCTAGCTTTGAGACAAGGGCCCAAGCTGGCCTCAAACTTGTGGTCCTCCTGCTTCAATCTGTTGGCTTTGAAATTTAAACATCATTTTTTACATTTAAAAACTTACATCTATTATTTTGTATGTGTGCAACTTGTTCATAAACGTGTGCTTGTAGGCCAGAAGACAGCATGCAGGAGTCATTTCCCACCTTCTAGCATGTGGGTCCAGGGTTCAAATTCAGATCATCAGATTGGGCAGCAAGTGCCTCTACCTGCTGAACTGTCTTACTAACACAGATAAACTGTCAGTATATGGCAGAACTATGAATATTCTAAAGAGACTGGCATAAGAGGAGAAACACCTACTCTCTCTCTCTCTCTCTCTCTCTCTCTGTGTGTGTGTGTGTGTGTGTGTGTGTGTGTGTGTGTGTGTGTGTGTGTAAATGCCATATAGCCTGACAGTTCATTTAAGTCCTGCTAACAATGTAACCTGGAGCACATTATTCAGTCTGGCTGAGACCTGCTCTTCACATGTAAACAAAATAATAAACATCCCCACAAGATGGCTTCAAGGAGCTACTAGAACATGACAAACAGAAAACTAGCCTTCTGTCTCAAGCACTGAGGGAATGTGCTGGTGACCAGTGTCTTACCCGGTGCTCTGCCAGGAACTCAGGTGTCAGTGTCCAGGGGGCATTCCTCACCACCTCGTCCACATAGCGGCAGTGCTGCACCGCGTCATAGCGCTCGTTCTCGTTCATCACGGTGAAGCCCTTCAAGTTGTGTGTTAGCTCGTCACTGCAGACTGGGTTCACGGCACCACAGATGTGAGTCAAGGCCCCTCCATCTAACCTTCCCCAGTCACCAACCTTCCCCATCTCCTGCTGTCTAGGCCTGTCACAATGCCTACCCCATCCAATCAGGAGAAGTCTTCAGGCTGTAGTATGTATGTAGTTCAGCCTGGGTAACTGGTTTTCCTAACCTAAGACCTTCAGGAGCACATCACTACACCAAGGCTCACACTTTCAAAAAGAGGGTAAAACATGGACTCCGATCTTGACTTTAAAATACCTGCTATATATTTTCATACCAGTGAAGTTTTTCGAAATGTTTTACTGGAGCTGGAGAGCACTTGCTGCTCTTATAAAATACTCAAGTTTGATTCCCAGCCCTCACACGGTGGCTCACAGCTGTCTGTGACTCCAGTCCTGGGGGAACTAATGTGCTCTTCCAAATCCCTTGGGCACCAAGCATACATGTGGTATAGAAACACACATGAAGACCAACCAATCAAACAAAAACCCTACCCATATACAAAAAATAATTTAAAAAATGTTATCTCACTAGACCACAACATTTACATGGCAGACTTTTCTGCTTCTGTTGGTTCAAAGCTGATGCGGTAAGTCCAGAGCACATGTTTTAAGTAGACAGCTGTGATCAGTGCCGCTGTGTAACTGTGGAACCTCAACTCTAAACTGGAGGTGATCTGGGCCCTCTCAGTGAGCCTGCTGCTGCTTGCCAGGCTGAGCTGCCCCTATGGACTATATCTGGGACAGCTTGCACCACATCCTTTCCTAAAGGAAACCCGGGCCAATGACTGCACCCCAGTTACACAAACAGGAGGGAGATTACTCCTTTGCTGAACAACACCTAAAGTCATCCCATGTTTTCTTACCTCCCACGATGAGATAAGTATTAGGGAAAAGGTTCTTTGCTTGCATCAGAGCCCGGGCATGACCAGAATGAAATAAGTCAAAAATTCCATCCGCATAAACTCTCACAGGCCGCTCACCTGAATCCAAATAAAAGAACTCATCACAAAAATACATTTCCTCAATCCCTCACACACACCCGACAAAGCGAAGGCAGCGTGGTGCAACGCTCATTCTTGTCATTCTCCTTAGATGTTCTCTGGGGCCAGGCCTGGTGAACTGAGGCAGGAGGATTCCCAAACTCAAGGCCAGCTTGGACTACAAAGTAACTTCAAGAACAGTCGGGGCAATGTAGTGAGACAGACAATAAAAAGAGGCTTAGGTATATAACCCAATAGTATAAGGCCCTAAGGTCAGCCTCCACTACTATAAAATAAAATAAATGCAAACACAAGCCATTTTACTATTATATAGTCTCAACAAACTAATACAGAAGATTCCCTGAATGAAACACAGGTATTCCCTTAGTAAGGGCGGCAATTTCTGTCTCTGGTATCTGGAAATAGACTGCAGTTCATGTTTTTTATATGAATTGAGTACTTTTTCCTTAATGCTACCTTAGAAGTGATATTAAATACATAGTCAATGAATACATAGTCTGAACAACAAAAATCTTTACCTTAAAAAGAGATTAACTTTGAACTATGTGTATGAAAAGGGTATGTGCTTGTAAGCGCAAGTACCTGTCCCGGAGACATCTGATCCCCTGGAGCTGGATTTAGAGGCTGCTGGGAACTGCCCAATATGGATGCTGGGAACTGAACTCTGGTGGTTCTGCAAGAGTAGTGCACACCCATAACCACTAAGCTCCCAGATTCTCATCTCAGATTTATGACATTTCAAGTCATAAGTATTTATGTCCTGTATTATAAAATGAATACATCTTGATGATGTGGCACCCTCAGAGTACTGAAAGAATGTACCATGTGCCACCTTCCTCTGTGTTTAAACAGAACATAGTGAAACTATCCTGACAGCCAGTGCTCTCATTTTGATTTTGCCTTCATTACTAATAACTAACACTTTGCTTTGAAATTAATCCTAGCCAGGCATGGTGGTGCATGCATTTAGTCCCAGCACTGGGAAGGCAGAGCCAAGCAGATCTCTGAGTTTATATCAGCCTGGTCTACACAGCAAATTCTAGGCCAGTCAGGACTACGCAGTGAGACCCTATTTCAAAAAAACAACTAAATAAAGCCTACTACCATCTGAAAGTAATAACTGATGTGGAGGTTCTGACTGAACAGAGAGAGGATGGATGTATAACCAGAAGACATTCTGGAAGCGCTTCTCCCTCCTGGTAAGCAGAATAGGACAGTTCTCAGATACATGAAGTACTTGAAAATGAAACATAAATATTTTAGGACTTTTCATTATGGCTTTCATTTTTCCATTAATTGGAATAAAAAAGAACTGCCTGTTGAGTTATTTTTAGTGGTAGTGGCCTATATAAATCTACAAAACTATCTCCCAGTGCATGAGACCAATTTCAAGGCCAAATAACCTGTGACATAATGTCAATTTTCAAATAAAAAATTCCAGCAGTCTAAGGAACTCAGCCCCTACGATACTGAAGGAGGACCTATTTCCTGTGGCCACTGAGGGCAGCAATAGAAACACTGCCACCTTTTTAGGGAAGAAGGGCCAGAGTGTCATCTGATGAGAAGAACAGAGCCTGGAGAGATAGCTCTCCCTCCTGTCCCAGGGCAGTTCTGCATAGTGGTATCTCAGTTTACCTGGGGTATAATTATTGCTAATTAAAAACTCTTGAGGGTGTGGATCAAAGGAGAGGAAAATGGTTATCAAGAGGTTTGGGCTTTTAAAATATCTCTGTCTATAAACATGTAACTTCCTTTTATTTTTGGTTTGAGAGACAGGGCTTCTCTGTGTAGCCCTGGCTGTCCTGGAATTCATCCTGTAGACCAAGCTGGCCTTGAGCTGAGAAATTCTCCTGCCTCTGCCTCCCAAGTACTGACTGGGGTAAGGCATTCAGCACCACACCTGGCCTAATTTCTAAACTGAGAAATCAAGCACCGCTGGTAGGAGCATAATTTCTTAAAAAGGCAGTTCAGCAATATTTACCAAAGACAAATGGCAAATGCCTGGCTCCTTTGATCTGGCCACTCTCATTCTGGGAAGCTCTCCTTCAGATATGCTTTCATTGTGAATTGTTTGCAATAGCAGAGGGGTGAATCCACACCAGGGTGGGAGGGGACGAAAACTAAGTAAGCACTTAGATATCCACAAGAAAGTGGCCATCCTGGCTGCTGCAAGACGGACATTGGTGGCTGTGAGACACAGACTAAGAGGACAACATCTCACAGCACATTCTTTCGGTACTCTGGGGATGTCACACCACTGAGACGTATTCATTTTATAGTACAGGAAATACATTTTTATTTGAATCTTTTTTACTTTTATCTGGTATGTATGCGTGTATATGAGAGAAAAACAGGAAGTGAGCACACACAAGAATGCCATGGTGACATGTACAGAACAGAGGACAGCTTATAGAAGCCACTATGTAGGTTCTGGGGACTGAACTCAGGCTGTCAGACTTGGCAGCAAGCTTCTCTACCCACTGAGCCATTTCCTGGTCCAAAAGTTTGTAATAAGGTAAAGCATATCAACATAGTGAAAAATAATAGAATGGGCATTTTTCTTATGTTGCTAAGAATTAAACCCAGGAATTCCTACACCTGCTTTATCACTGAGGTATCAGTGACCTTTATATCTTTGACCTTCAACATATTTAACATTATAGAACATATATTAGTATTGTCCTATAACATAAGGGTCATCTTAAGTTGTCAACCAGCTTCATTCCTCTTCAAGTCTAAGTTTATCTATAGGACAAAGTAAAATAAAACATGAGTCGCACAATCAGCTGGGCAGTAGTGGTGCACGGTCTTCAATCCCAGTGCTTGGAAGGAAGAGGCAGGAGGAGATGAGCTCCAAGCCAGCCTGATCTACAAAGTGAGTTCCAGGACGACCAGGGCCACAAAGAGAAACCCTGTCTTCAAAACAAGCAAAGCCAAAAAACCAAACATGTACAATCTTTTTCTTTCTTTTTAACCTTTGAAGTAATGAAGAAGCTAACACTTGGTTTTCCCAAGCAAGGCTTAAGGCGCTATATGACTTTACTTGATCCTAAAAGACAAAGCTAGATAGACTGTAAAAGCTCCGAACACATGACAGTACAGCCAAGGCAAAGCAAGGCCAGTCTGGCCGGAGCTGCACAGTGTAGGGAGTGGAGGAGCAGAACACTACCAAGGGAAGCCGCTGTCAGCACAGGAAAACACCAACCTACACCTACATGAGTCCCTTTACCTCTGCAGAGCCCTTCCGGGCTACCACAGCTGTGTCCTGAGACCTCACTCACCTCCAGTCTCAGGGAACACAAGCTGCTATATTAACCAAGAGGCCAGAAGGGGTCACTGTTGCACAGGTCTTGGGAGAGGCAAGCGCTGAAATTCTTTAGCCTATTTGGTTTATTTAACCACAACCTGATTGGCAACTGTCTCAGTTTACCAAGAGCAACCTCTGGTTACCCTCTGGGTTATATAGAAGGTGGCTGCATCACTCTGGCTGAGTAAGCTAAACCAGGTGCCAACTCACCGTCTACTGAGACACCCTCTTAAACATCAGTCATGGAAACTCCTGCTTTTCTTTTTCCTTTTGTTCTCTGAGTTAAACACACTGCTGGCTTCACTATCTTCCAGTAGATGCCTAAAGGTGAGCTCACCTGTCTATCATAACTTTACCTCTGACTAAAGATTTTGTTCTAGATTACACAGCCTACCTGTTAGTCTCCCTTAAGTTACCTAGTGAAAACCTTGGGGAGAGGAACAGGAAGGAAACACTGGTCAGTTATTTGACTGGAATTCCCTAACCGGCACAGGAGACTTTCCTGTCCTACACTGACACAAATATATTCTTCTCTAATACAAGACAGGAGATGGTGAGGGGAAGCCGCAGGAGGAAAACAAGAGGTCAAAGCAGTCCGCCACGTTACAGGGGGACTTGCCTGTTTCTTACACCCAAGACCAGGGGAGATGCCTTAGAACTTAAGAGTATTTGCTGCTCTCTCTGAGGACAAGTGCAGTTCCCAGCACCCATGTAGCATGGATCTCAGGGATCCAAGGTCTTCTTCTGGCTTTCTCTGATACCAGGCATACACATGGTGGACATATATACATGCAGGCAAAACACTCATATACATAAGAAATAAAAATAAATTAGTAAAAGCTAAGATGCAATAATTTCATCAAAAGCCTCCCACTGGTGAGCACTGATGCCTAGAAAGACAACACCACTCAACAGTGGAGAAGACCAGGAAGAAGAAGCTGGGTTTTAGATTCACCTGTAGCATTTGCTGTCTCACTGTAGGGCTGGCTTTACTTCTTAGTTTCTATATACTTTAATTGCTTTCCTAATTTTTTAATATACACAATAAAGAAGATAATCTCAAACATGATTTAGAAGTTATATTCTATGTTGGGCAGTGCTGGCATATGCCTTTAATCGAGCACTCCAGAGATGAAGACAGGAGGATCTCTCTGAGTTTGAGGGCACCCTACAGAGTTTTGGGACAGCCAGAGCTGCAGAGAAATCCTGCCTCAAAAAAAAAAAAAAAGAAAGAAAGAAAGAAAGAAAAAAGAAAAAGAAAACAAAAAATGTATTTTTTTCCTAAAATTTTTTATATATTTAAGATCATCAGTGTTTGTTTATTATAAAAGTTAAAATCTGGAAATACTGTAACATGTTTTCTTTTTTTTCTGTTCACTCTAAACACTGACCTCAGGGTCTCAGGCATGCTAATCCCATACTCCTCTGTGCTATACCCTCTGCACACTACTACATATATTTTCCATTTTTTAATGTGCCACAATAATATGTGGATACTAATAACAAATTGGATAATATTAAACAGATCTGAGCAAGGTATAAATTCTTTTTTTTTTTTTTAACTTTATTTATTTATTTATTTGCCTTGGTGTTTGCCTGGAACTGGAACTACAGACAGTTGTTAGCTGCCATGTGGGTGCTGGGAATTGAACCCAGGTCCTCTGGAAGAGCAGACAGTGCTCCTAACCGCTGAGCCATCTCTCCAGCCCCAAGGTATAAATTCTTAATGTGTACCATTATGTAATGCATAAAAAGTTGTTGACTACAACAGGTTATACTACTACATGTGAAATGTGAAATACAAACTGTCTGTTGGCATTTTGAAATCTGACCTCCAGGCTAGTGAGATTCTCAGTGCATAAAGGACTTGCCACCAGCCTGCTTGAGTTCCATCCCCACGATTTACGGTAGAAGAAAACCACCTACTGAAAGTTGTTTCCGACCTCAACCTGCATACTGTGGCAAGCACAGCATGCACAAAATAAGTAGATACGTGTAATCTAAAAAATTTAAGGGGCTACACAGTGAAAATTTGTTCCAATAAATAAATCAAAAAGGTTGTGATCAACATGAGCCATATATAGTACTTTTTGCAGTAAAAAATATTCTCAGGAACTAGATTTTTAGTTGTTTTAGGAATCTAGGGATCATAATAATTTACACAGCCAAAATACTGTCAAGAGCTCTTGGTATCCCCTAGTCACCATGACACTGCCCAACTTTATTTGTAGTTGTATTTTTACTAATCTTTACTTGAAGAAAACAAACTCAATTAAGAAGCAATCACAGTGCACACCTTTAATCCCAGCACTCAGGAGGCAGAGGCAGGTGGATCTCTCTGTGAGTTTGAATTCAGCCTGGTGTACAGAGTGAGTTCTAGGACAGCTGGGGTTGAACAGAGAAGCAAACAGAAGCAATCCCATCCAGGAGAGGTGGTGCCTTTACCCCAGTGCTGGGGTAGGGTGGAGGGGAGAGTGTGCTCTGTGAGCTCCAGGTGGTGCCTTTACCCCAGTGCTGGGGTAGGGTGGAGGGGAGAATGTGCTCTGTGAGCTCCAGGCCAACCAGGGAAAGGATGAGGGGTAAGATTCATGCACATGTGTCTGTATGAGGATATGCTGTGGTTGCAATGGTCTCTTACGCTCTGTGCTTGCCTGGAGCTAAGTTTAACCCTATATTTGCAGAGAAGGCAGAACTCTTATCGCAACTGAAAAGGGAGTAGAAAAAAGGAAAAAGAGAATGTAAAATTTATAGACAAGAAATAAAGAATAGCTGCCTGTATTCTACAGTGTTTACAATAAATTTTTATGAGGGGTTTTATTTGCTTACATGGGTAGGTGGTTTATTTTGATATTTTGTTGTTTTGTTTTGTGTGTGCATGTGCATACATGCACACATGTAAATGTGTGTGAGTGTGTGTATGCATATTTCGTCTACACATATGATGTCTGTGTATCTTGTTCATGTAAAACCCACAGGGGCCAGAAAGGGTGTCAAATCCTTGGAGCTGAAGTTAATGGCCCAGGATGGGTGGCTTTTTGAGACAAGGTCTCAATTTCAAACTGACCTCAAATTTTCTATGTGGTAGTCATAGATGATTAGAAATGATCTTTGTGCCTTCACCTCCCAGGTGAGGTTACAGCTGTGCCTCCACACATCTTCTGCTTAAGGTGATTCCCAAAACCAACTGTCGGAAGCAGAAGAGTCTCCAGAACATACATATACCAATAGTTGTCTGGGGGCCAACGAACAGTTCAAGTAAAATCACTTGTCACACAGCCTGTGACAGGAATCTGATCTTCAGAACCCATGAGCAGGCAGAAGGAAAAAACTCACTCAGTTCCTCTGACTTCCACACATGTGCTGTGGCACACATGCCCATATTGGTATGCACAGACACACATATGCACACACATGCCCATATCAGTATGCACACACACACACATATGTACATACATGCACATACATGATTCCTCACTAATTGGCTGAAATTGTTAATGAATGATATAAATTAAACCTGTAAATAAAAATTGGGCTTTCAAAATAATAAAGTAAGTCTTCTAAAAGGGCATACAATTATATCATCAAAGATAAAATTAAGTGATGAATCTCTCCCAATGAGATATTTTTGTCTTCTATCAATCAGCAGCACCATAGTTGACTGACACTATGAGAAAGAATTATAGAGAAAATCCTGAGGCTAGAAAAATCTATGGCCATTTGATATATAAATTATTTGGGTATTTATAAAACTAGACAAAGCCATAGGGTAAAAATTACAGCTGAGGAGATAGAACACTTGCCTACCGTGAGCAAGGCTCTAGGTTTAACTTCCCCATACCACAAAAACAAACAGACACGATCACAACCCAGCTAGAGCTAACATCTATCTTTTCTTAGGGTGCTAGGCAGGCACCCTACCAATGAGTGACATTCTCAGCCACCAGACCAACAGTAGTGGGGTTTGTGGTGGTTTGGTTTTTTGTTTTGTTTTCTTTTCCTGTTTGATGATAGTATAACAGATGTATAACAAATATACAAATATAATATAATATAATATATAGTATAAACAAATGTATAACAAGGAAAAAAATTGTCAATTTTATACAGTGAAGTTATCCCCTGCAACAGAACCCTGAGGCAGACTAGCACACCAAAGACTATAGTAAACAAAGCAGGTAATCGGTTACTTACAAGGAGTTCCTCTGCAGGCTTCTTCCATAGTCACCCTGACATAGGGCTTACTAAAGTCAACTTCAATTTCATCAGAAAAAGGAGCTGGCTGCCGTAAGCCCTGAACAAGAACGTGACAGAAAATTAAGCCAAATTCCATGGTGTACACTGAAGTACTCAAAATAACACAGCTTTAAAGAGCAGACAGTTATTCCAAGATATGACTAAACTTTATAACACTGAGAAGGAAAAAAAAGTATTCCAAAGTGAGGAGAGAACATTGCAACCTTCTTCAGATTGAGCACACCATGGCACGAAGGACAAATGTCTTTCTGGTGGCTTCAGGACAAAACTGAGCAACCTGACTGGGTCTGCAATAATTGCACCCACACACACACTCCTCACACCTCGAATGATGGGACAGCAAACCTTGGACCCTGTGACAGAACTGCCAGGGTAACTGAGCACGCTTCATACTGCTTCAGCTAGGGTGGGGGGAGCAGCTCCTGAGTGAAACCATGGCTGCTGAATGCTCGTGCTATCATGATGCTCAAATGCTTCCCCCACATTTAGAGAGGAGGAGACAAGGGTCAGAGTGATGAGAGCTGTATGCACTAAGAGGAGAGTGAAACCAGAACGTGTGCACCTGTCTCTCTGTATACGGCTTCACTCTGGAGGGTTACTCAGTTTATTAAGATTTTCTTTCTACTGGGTGCTATAATGGATGGACCCACTTTTAGAAAAGCTTTTTGGGTTATTTCTTACTAGTAGACATAGTTATAGTTCTTTGGTCCTGTAACTGCATAACTCAACTACTAGGTTTGTCTTGTTTGAGAATGGGTCTCTGGGCTCCTGCTCCTTCTGCCTCTCCCTCCTTACAGTAGAAGAGGGTACCAGATCTCATTACAGATGGTTGTGAACCACCATGTGGGTGCTGGGAATTGAACTCAGGACCTCTGGAAGAACAGTCAGTGCTCTTAACCTCTGAGCCATCTCTCCAGCCACCTGAAGCCAAGGTTCTTAACCCATAGGTCTCAATCCCCTGATAGCCTGTATACCAGATATTTATATTACAATTGATAACAATAGCAATGAAACAATGTTATGGTTGAGGTCACCACAACATGAGCTGTATAAAGGGTCCCAGTGTTCAGGAGGCTGAGGAATCTCCCTTCTTTGTATAGTTTTTTAAAAATGCTTTCCTTAATTTTATCTTCATTGGTGTGAAAGTGTCAGATCTTCTGGAACAGGAGTCACAGACAGTTGTCAGCTACCATGTGGGCACTGGGAATTGAACCCAGGTCCTTTGGGAAAGCAGCCAGTGCTCCTAGCCACTGACAATCTCTTTAGCCCTTCTTTGTATAATTTTAAGAGTTTTGTTTTTTCTTTCTTTTCTTTTTGTCAAGTGGTAGTGCATGCCTTTAATCCCAGCATTCCAGGCAGAGGCAGAGGGCCAGAGGGCAGAGGGCAGAGGGCAGAGGCAGAGGCAGGCAGGTCTCTGTGAGTCTGACACCAGTCTGGTCTATACAGTGAGCTAGCTCCAGGATAGCCACAGTTTCATAGTGAGACCCTTTCTCAAGACAAAAAAAAAAAAGAAGTTTTAAAGAGTGACTGTGAGATTTTTTGTCAAATGATGTTCTGTGTCTATTGAGATAATCGTGCTTATTTTTCCTTCATTTATTAATTATTGTGTGTTAAACTAACTGATTAGACTTAAATCCATCTTGTAGTCCTGAGAAGACTGTATGTTTGCACAGGTTTTGTTCATGGGTTCAATGTGCTAATTATTAAAGACTTTTGCATCTAAGTTTGTGAGAGATTTTAAGTTGCAGTTTTCTTGTTAACTGGAAACTGAGTTTTTCCTTCTGCCTGCTCATGGGTCCTGAAGATCAAATTTACACATTTTTCTAGGGGAAGCTTTAGGAAGGCACCAGTTGGGCTGGAAAGATGGCTCACGGGTGAAGAGCACTGACTGTTCTTCCAGAAGTCTATTCCCAGCGACTACACGGTGGCTTATAACCACCTATGATAACATCTGGTACCCTTTTCTGTATACTGTACACATAATAAATAAATCTTTAAAAAAAAGTACCATTTGAGACAAGATCAAAAGTTCAAAATGGTGTCATTCATCCGAGGCTTGGCAGTAGTCTAGAAAGAACATCATTGATGTCACAGAGACAGAGGGGTACAGAGGAGATGGGGGCATCGCAGAGACGGAGGGTATGCCAGGAGTAAAGTGCAGAAATAACACAGGAAAGATAGGAGACACAGGGCACTGAAACCATGACATGACCTGCACCAAACCACTAGCAGGAGGAACCAAAACTGCTCTATTTTGTTTCTACAAATTTGATTTGTAGCTTAATGGTTGTACATCCTCCAAATTTTTCTAACCTTTTTTTCCAATTCCCATGTAAAGCTCCCACAACTGAGCTGTAATTCATAATATGAATGATAATTCATCTAGCTGCTCTTCCTAACACCAATGCCAATGCCCCACCCTTCCCACCTCCACCTCCAGGGTGTCCCAGCCACAGCTCTTCACTTACCGTGGAGCAGTGCCGCACTTTGGAAGGAATGCCATCTTCCTCTGTTGCTCCATTAGGGGCAGGGGCATCTTTCCTCCTCTTCCTTGGATTGACTTTAGCTGAACACTGTGCATCCATCTTCTTTTAACTGCTCAGAAAGAAAGAAAAGATAGATGTCTGAACCAGTATTCCAGAGACAAAAATACACTCAACAAAATAGTTTTTACCAAGATGAGTCAATGGCCAAAAAAAAAAAGTATGCAGAAAACCCTACTGTGGAACATTGGCCACAGTTGTCTCCTGGCCTTGAAACTCACTCCCCAGCACTGCAGCCCCCACACTGCCCATTTCATATCTTGACTGTGTACAGGAGCCTGGAGTAACTTGGCTGAGTTGGCTGAAATGCGTGTGACCAGGGAATCAGAATATGCACTTAGACTTTACTGATTACACATTCCTAACCTAAAATACAAAATACTGTGAAATCTAAAGTATTTTTAGCATGGAAAGGGTCAACCTATACAGACTTTCTGTTTGGCTTGGTTTTTAAGTGTATGAGGGGATTGGGAAGTTGAGACAGGATCTCATGTATCTTGTGATGCTCCTGCTGCCTCTACCTTCCAAGTGCTGGCATTACAGGCAGGCATCAGCACCCCCAGTTTATCACTACTCTATCACAGAAACATGGCAGGTTCGATGTGAAAAGTTGTCTTTGTAAAATGCTCTTTCCTCAGCCTTCTGGAACTGGGATTACAATTGAGTCACCATGCCATTTCTTCTTCTTTCAGGGTTACTACCTCAAACTGGTTTAGAATTCACAGCTAATAAACACACAATCTCTTTCTCTAAAAGAAAACCCATTTTTTTATATCTAGTTTAGCAGAAAGTGTCTAGTACTTCCCTATCCTGAGAGTCAGAACCACCAGTGTCCTGTTTAGATGTGGATTTATGCTACCTCTCCAGTCCCAGTGGAAATATGTGCACTAAAATTTTTTACTGTATTTATGTGTGTGTGTGTGTGTGTGTGTGAGTGAGCATGTGCGTTCATGCACACACATAGATGTGGAGGAGGGAGGAGCTCACAGGAATAACTTGTGGGCACTAGCTCCCTCTTTCTACCACACCAATCCTGGGGATTGGACTCAGGCTGTCACGTCTGGTGACAAGCACCTTTACCCCATGAACCACACTGCTAGTCCAAAATTTGCATTTTTCTTGGGTAATACAATCTGCACGAAGCAACTAATTTCTTTTTAATGATAAATTGTTAGGCATCGTCCAGAAACTGGGGATAGAGGAAGCTCTATGATCAGATGTCACTTCTGCCTAAGCTAATGAACGGCACAGTGGAAAACGCACTGAATAAAAGAAGAAAACAAAAGGCAGACAGAATGGGGCCGGTCCGCTTTGCCTGGGTGCCTGCTGTAAGCCCTGAATGTGCTGTCCTTCTGAACAGCACTGGCTGTGCTTTACTGCCTTCCCTCCGGCTCAGGTCCACACGGAATGTGGCTGCAGGTGATGACGGCCTGTGAGTCATGGCTAAGCAGCAGCCTGACACAGAGAGATAGCAGTCTAGAGTGACGGGAACACTGCCCAGAAACTGCCTGTCATTACAAACACAAACTGACATGAAGAAGGTGAAGTACTCCCAGTTAGCAATTCTTCTATGCACTGACCCGAGAGGCCTGCTGAGAACGTCCTCAGTCCACTTTCTAACAGGGCTCTCAGTTCCCCAACTGAGGGTTCCCTCTTCTCCCGTGACTACATTGTATCAAGTTGACAAAATCTAACTACCACATATAAAGCATCACAGTATGCAGGCATACTGATGCAGACCTGTAATCAATGCTTGGGTGGCAAAGGCTGACAAAAGACGAGTTCAAAACCAATCTGACCTATACAGCAAGTTCCATGTCAGTGTGAGTTATATAGCAAGACCTTGTCTCACAAAGGAAAGGCTGAAAATGTAGCTCAGTGATAGACTTGCCTGCAAAAGGACTTGGTTCGGGGCTGGAGAGATGGCTCAGCGGTTAAGGGCACTGTTTGCTCTCCCAGAGGACCCGGGTTCGATTCCCAGCACCCACATGGCAGCTAACAACTGTCTGTAGTTCCAGTTCCAGGCAAACACCAAGGCAAATAAATAAATAAAATAAATAAAGTTTAAAAAAAAAAAAAAGCACTTAGTTCAATACCCAGCACCACAAACACACAATCACAGTGTATCCATACCTATACATAATTATTATTGGCCAATTAAAATAAAATGCAAGCTAGTGAGATGGCCTAGTGAGTAAATGCACCTGCTGCCAAGTCTGATAATAAGATCTGGTCTGTGTCCAGGACCTACACCGTGGAAATAGACAAACGACTCCTGAAAGTTGTCCTTTGACCTCCAGATAGGCGCAAGCCTCCCATCAATAAAGAAGTAAAGAAATAAATAAATGCAACAAAATTAAATGAAGGTAGCCACTATTTTAAGGAAACTCCAATTGACACATGGAAGCCACATACAGGGTTCCTTTAGGTAGAGTTTTTCTGTCCTGGCAGCCATTCCCAAATAACCACTCAGGGACTTGTTATTAATTATAAAGCTCAGCCAATAGCTCGGGCTTGTTACTATCTAACACAACTTAAATTGACCCATTTATATGAATCTACATTCTGCCTCGTGGCATCACCTCTCTCCCACCTTGCACCTCCAGTTTCCTCTCTATGTCTGGCTGGTGACTCCTCTGATTTTCTTCTTCCCAGTGTCCTTAGTCTGGTCCATCCACTTAACCTTATCCTGTACAGTTATTGGCCAGTCAGCTTCTTTATTAAACCAATCACAGTGACATATGTTTACACAGTGTAAAAGAATATTCAATATTTCCCCCTTTTGTCTAATTAAAAAGAAAGGTTTTACTTTAACATAGTAAAGTTATATACAACAAAACAGTTAAAAATTACAGTTACAATATTCAGTTCATTTATATTTGACAAATTTAGAGAAAATATTCTTATTATTTATCTTTATAAGTCTAAAGTTTTATACCTAATTTACCTTTTACCATAATTAAGGAAAACTTTATGACTCTCTAGTCTTTAGCTTTGTCACAGACCTCAGAAGGGTGAAATGTCACCTAACGACCAGGACAGCTGGCTGCTGGCAGTCACTAAAGCTCTTCTGTAACACTGGGGTATTCATCTTTGGCCTGCAGGCCTAATATATCTGACAGACTTTTCTGAAACACAGGGATTTTAAAGGACTGTCCTACCTTGTCTTGGCAAGGTTTGGCAGTTGCTTTCTTTTGTGTCCTGCTCGTCCAGTTTGGACAGCATACTGTCAGCAGTCAAGGCAAGGGTAGTTTCTTGCCCAGTTTCTTTAGTCACAAAGAAAGCAAGCTCTATACCGAGTTTCTTTGATACCCAGCATCTTCTATGAAGTAGACTGGTGCTACCATGAGCAGACATGTCTCATTGTCATAAAAAGACATATATTATTAAAACATCTTTTTTTAAAAAATATTTATTTATTTATTATGTATACAGTATATAGAAGAGGGTACCAGATCTCATCATAGATGGTTGGGAGCCACCATGTGGTTGCTGGGAATCGAACTCAGGACCTCCAGAAGAGCAGTCAGCACTCTTAACCTCTGAGCCATCTCTCCAGACCTACTAAAAACATCTTAAATGACATATTCTGTAGCTCTCTGAAGTGTTTGAAGATTAACTCTCTATCTAAAATATATCTCTGTATAACCCTGAAAATATACCCAGCATGACTATAAGTTTGATTGCAACAGGTGACTAACTACCAACTTGCATTTTTATTATCCTAAATAGTTTATAATAATAACTTTCAAGAACTATAAATTTACATTACATTGTTAAATGAGCTACATAGGTACAATACCTTAAAAAAGTAGAAATATATGTACAATATGTTCTTTTTTTAAATGTTTATTTATTTATTATGTATACAGTATACAGAAGAGGGTACAGTATACAGATGTCATCATAGATGGTTGTGAGCCACCATGTGGTTTTGCTGGGAATTGAACTCAGGTCCTCCGGAAGAACAGTCAGTGCTCTTAACCGCTGAGCCATCTCTCCAGCCCCTGTACAATATGTTCTAACAAAAATAACCTTAAATTTGTATCAATACACAAAAATCTATATCAATGTAAAATAGTTAAGACTAGTAGTTGCTTTTAGGTTTATAGTAGATTCAACAGTCTCCCCTTTATCCTGTCACTTCTGAGTTCACCTTCAGAGCATTTGATGAAAGATCCAAACCATCATGTGACAGTTGAGGAACAAGATATTTACTCAATGTCAGAACATTTCTCCACAGATTATTAATTACAAAGGGGAAAGAAAGGGCTACCTTGATAGTGACTGGTGGTGTCATTCCACAAAAACACCCTGAGTCGCCCCTGCTATGAGGTACTAAGGACATGCCAGTCATGAGCATGTCATGAGGACACAAGCAAGTAAACTCTTACTGAAGGACGTCCACTGGAAGCCTAGTCTTCAAAACTTTGGTTGGGGCTGGAGAGATGGCTCAGTGGTTAAGAGCACTGACTGCTCTTCCAGAGGACCCGGGTTCGATTCCCAGCACCCACATGGCAGCTCACAACTGTCTGTAGTTCCAGTTTCAGGCAAATAAAAAAAAAAAAAAAAAAAAAAAAAAAAACTTTGGTCATGAAAAACAGTTAAAGGCTGAGAACTAATCTTCCAGAACGAGGTGGTTATGCTGCTAGTTTTTAGGGGCATCCACTGAAGTATCCTGGAACAAAGTCATATCTACAGCTTACTCTAGGTACGACAAGAAAGAGGAAGGGAAGGGGAAAAACATCACATTTGACAGTGGCAAAATATCTGCAATATATGAATCTAGGTGAGGCACATTCCTGAGCATCATCCTGGGAGGCTTTTCTTTTTACAGTTTTCCCCCAACACAAATAGAGTAAGGGATAACAAGGAAGATATGTATAATAATATACATAAAAAAGCAGAGCTGAAGTGTAACTCAGTAGTAAAGCACTTGCCTACTAGTCACAAGGGCCTGTATGGATCCCCTAAGTGAGAAAACAGCAAAGTTATGATCCTAGACTTACTTAGCACAGGGACGTTCATCTCAGTGTTCCTGCAACTTTACCTAAGCTTTCCTTTTCAAAATAGAATGTTTTATTTCTAAAAATCTTTATAGTCTCCTGCACAGATTAGCCCTCATATGAGATCACTTCTGGGGTTCCTTCTTGGTCCTAGCTTGTTGAATCCTACCATGTGCTGCCTAATGCATGCTCATGTACCATACAGTGCATGCTCTACTTTTACAACTCTACTGAGGTATAACTGACATGCATTAGAGCGCACGAGGGGACAGAAGACGGCTTTGTAGTTAAGAAGGTCCTCTTCCAGAAGACCCATATCAGGCGGTCAATAACTGTCCGCAGCTCCAGCTCCAGGCGGAGCGAGCGACCCTGTGCTTCTGGCCTCTTTCACACTATGAACACGTCCACACATACACAGCTATACATAATTAAAATAAAAATAAATTTAAAAATTAAAATGCAACTTGAAAAATACAACTGTAAGGCTGGGTGCGGTGGTATTTGTCTTTAACCCAAGCACTTGGGAGGCAAAGGTGGTGATAGGCGATCTCTTGAGTTTGAGTTCCAGGGCAGTCAGGATTACATAGGCTTTGTCTCAAAAAAGTAATGAGGGGGAATGGAAGGAGAGAGGGAGGGAGGGAGAGAGAGAGAGAGACTCAGAGTCCCATAGACCTACCTTAATACCTACTGAGGAGTATGGTCATAAGCAGCATCAAGCAAGACCAGCTAGATCCTGCAATTTGAGTCATGCTGGAATGTACCTGTTTTATCTTACGGTAATACTAAAGAGTCAAGAGCATTCCTGGATCAGGGTGCTACAGTAAATCTCTACATGGAGTGATTTTTTTTTTTTTATCCATTTATGGTTTGCTAGGAAAATATGCAAAAAAACTGCTATGTTACTTAGAAGTAATCATGGTGGTTACAACTCAAGACTGTATTCATATCAGTCCATATCCTTATCATCTCACAGTGCAAAAATGCTTCCACCCCACTCCACTCCACAGCCGGAGTCAGAACAAGTTCCAGTATTATTCAAAAGTCCAAAGTCTCATTGAAACTCAAGGCAGCCACTTCCATTTGTGAGTCCTTGTAAATAATAAGCAAGTTACACTTTCAAGATAAAATGGTAGGTCAGGGCTAGATGAGATATTCCTATCCAAAAGAAAGTAAGTAGAGAGGAACCACCAGCCCAAAGCCAGACTGAGACCCAGCAAGGAAGACACTAATGGAGGGAAACTCAAGCCCACCAACATTCATGTTTGCTGAGGAGTGAGCCCCCAAGACTGCTGCTTCTCACCTGGGCTGGTTTACCATGCTGCCCAAAGCTCTGCCTGGCACACCCCTCACATTGCTGATAGCTGCACCTTTCTGGGGTCTCATCTGCTGCTCAACATGCCTGCCTACACGGAAATGGGCTACCTTGACCCTATGAAGAAGCTCCTCGTAGGCTTTCTGGGTAGAAGCCAGCACATACCTTATCTTACATTCTGCATATTCAGCACATAGAAATCAAAGTACAAGCTGTACCTAGACTCGTGTGACTCACACTACAGCCACAAAGTGCTTGGCCTGTCTGAAACAGGGAAATGAACCTAAGGTATCTCCTCCCCAGAGCACTCGCTGAAATAGTTATGTTCTGCAAGTCCTCTGAGCCTGTGATGAAAGAATGATCTGTTTTCTGAGCTACACTACAAGCCATTTCCAATTGTCCTGGTGTTAAGAAGCATGACCCTGGCACACAGCTTCCTGGGAACATCCTTCTATGACCTTTCTTTGCCCTTCTGGCTGTGTATCTTCCAAATCTTCTACCTTGCTTCCTTTGTTCCTTAGTCTCACTGTAAATCTGGATAAAAATAACAAATAATACCTGCTTCTCAGCCTCCATACTTTGTTGTTTTAAGATCCCTACTACCAAGAACTGGAGAGAGAGCTCAGTGCTTTAGTTACTGTTCCTCCTCCTCCTTCTTTTCTTTCTTCTTCTTCTGTTTCTTTTTGGTTTCTCTGTGTAGCCTTGGTTGTCCTGGAACTTGCTCTGTAGACCAGGCTGGCCCTGAACTCAGAGGTCTACCTGCCTCTGCTTCCCAAGTGTTGGGATTAAAGGTATGTGCCACCACTGCCTGGCTGAGAACAATAAACTTTTTAAAAACACATTTCTTTTTTGATGTTGTAGAGATACATTGAGATGGATTCTGAGAGAAATATCCTGTAGTAATGATGCCCACTTGCAGTGATGCCTGTAGTGGAATGCTGGTATTATAGAGGGAAGCCTAGTAACCCTTGATGGGGTGTGGCTAGGTTCGATCGATTGAGACAGAGAACACTGACTAGACAACTTCTTTTGTTTTTGATCTCTCTGGGAGAAAGCTAAACATCTCATACAAAGTTCCCAATCTCCTAAAATTGTCCTTTATATCTATAAATCCTTACTCTCCCAATAATAAATATTAGTCCTTATAATATATCATATTTAAATAATACTGGCGATAGATGCCCACTTGCAGAGGGGAATACTTAGGTAGAGACCCAAACAACCTTCACACAGGACAAAGGAAATTTCTCACTTTTCTAGACTTTGAAAGGAAGAGCTCTCTGAGTTCAGAAGATTAGTGAAGGTACTAGATATGGACACATGTGGTAGTTTAGGAAACTAGTCCTTTTGTTCCTTTGAATTACTTGCTACATACTAAGCAGCTCAGGGACAGTATCAAGCAATATATAAAACACTGAGCCCTCTATAGGGGCACCATTAAGGGCCTTCATATTAGTTTTCTGTATTTTAGTCCATTTTGCATTATTATAATAAATTATCTGAGACTGACTAATTTATAAAGCTTTTTAGCTCACAGTTTGGAGGTTCAAAGGCCTCCATTTGGTAATGGTCCTTTTTTCTTGTTAAAATTTATTTGCATGTGTGTGTGAGAGAGAAAAAGAGATAGACAGACAGACAGAGAGTTCACATGGAAGCTAGAAGGGGTTGTTGGAACTCTCAGAGCTAAAGCTAGAGATCGCATAGCAAGGGTTTTAATCACTGAGTCATCTCTCTGGGACCTGATGATGGCTGTCTTACTAGTGGAGCCCTGAGGTGGTCTAGGGATAGGGGATATGCCATTTAAAATCACTGCTCCAGCAAGAACTCTTAGAGGTTGACGTTGTTATAAAAACCACCATACTAATAGTAAGCATTAATATGACACCTGCATGCCAAGAACACTTGAAAATTGTTAAAACTCTTAATACAATTAGGTGGCATCAGAAAATACTAGTGGTAGGCAAATATCACACATATAAGAATAAAATCAAATCTAAAAATAACTTTTTTTAAAAAAAAATGATGAATTCTTTTGGGAGGGGCAGTGGTGGTTCATGCCTACAATCCCAGCACTTAGGAGGTAGAGGCAGGCTGATCTCTGTGAGTTTGAGGCCAGCCTGGTCTATAGACTGAGTTCCAGGACAGCTACTCAGAGAAACCATGTATTAAAAAGCCAAAACAAACAAAAAAGAAGGTACCTAATAATAATTATCTTTAAATACATGATTATGTATCACAGATTCTAGTTGTTATTAAATGAAAACTCAGAGTCAGATATGAGCGGGGGAGGTGCTGGAATATGAGAGAGGAAACAGACCACAGTCAAACCTCACCCAGCCAACTTCTCAATGTACAAACTATCTTCTAGCTTCCTCAGCCTCCTCCAGTCTCCTCCAGTCTTCTACAGAATAAATCTCTGTCTTCCTATGCCTGCCTTAAATACCTTCTTCACCCAGTTGTTTCACTTCCAAGTTCAACCCTGCATCATAATTCTAAAGTTAAGATTAAAGGTGTGAGCTACTACTATTTAGTAGTTAGCCCTTGAACTCACAGAAATACAACAGATCTGTCTCTGGAGTCATAGGATTAAAGGCATAGGTCACCACTCCTGGTCTGTGCCCCTGCCCCCATCTCATGTCCACCCCTCCCCCATTAAAGGTGTGAGTCACCTCTCTCTGACCCTCCTGGCTTGTATGTGAGTGTCCTGTTTTCTGATGTTCCAGGCTGGTTTTATTAAATATATATCACCATATGATTGTGTCATATTGGACAGGGAAGAGACTTATTCTGTCCAGGCAGCAAGAGATTACTTATGAAAAGATGTACAAACACAGGTTCTAACTAAATGTAATAAACTCTTTTTATGAGTTGTCTGCAAAGGGACAGGGCACCTCTGGAGCCACTGTATTTTGGTAATACAAGGAATTCTAGAATAGATTTTCACTAGATATGAAGGTCAGATGTGCATGGAGAAACACCTGCTAGTTCAGAGACTCACAAGCCAACATCTGTGGTGATACAGAAATACCAACTGACTCTTATATCTAAAGTATTGCATATCTAAAATATTGTAATAGGCTTACTCCTTTTAAAGCTCATTTTTATCAAAATTCTAAAAAGGTTCATGCTGTTCTTTGTTCTAATCTGTTGAGATAACTTATTCTTGAATGCTTGCTATCTATCCATGGTAGCTCCTTACTACAACTTTTGATAACCTGTAAATTCAAAAAGCAACTTTTGCTTCTTTTTTGAGGCAGGGTCTCACATTTTAACCTACACTGGTCTGGAACTCACTATGTTGCCCAAGCTAGCCATAAACTCATAGCAATCCTTCTGCCTCAGCCTTTAAGGTACATGAATTATAGGTGTAAGCTACCATGTCTGTCAAAAACCTTAGTTTTGCCAGGTGGTGGTAGTACCATGATTTTAATCCCAGTATTCAGAAAGCAGAGGCAGGTGGATCTCTGAGTTCAAGGTCAGTCTGGTCTACAGAGTGAGTTCCAGGAAAGCCAGGGTTATGCAAAGAAATCCTGTCTTGAAAAACTAAATAAACAAATAAGTAAACTTGTTTTTTAATGATTTTAGCAGACAAAGCAGGACTGAAAACACTGATCAGGATAACCATGTTGTTAGGATTCTGATCCATGTCCTGGAGTCCTGTCTCTGCCCAGCACTTCAACATTTAAGAAGGCTTCCCTCCTCCTCCTCCTCCTCCTCCTCCTCCTCCTCTTCCTCCTCCTCCTCTCTACCAGATGTGACCCTCCTCTCACCTCCTCTCTTTCTCTCTGACTCCCCCCATGTCTTTATCTACCTATGCCACTACCTACCTACCTACCTATCTACCTATCTACCTACCTACCTATCTACCTATCTACCTACCTACCTACCTACCTACCTACCTATCTACCTACCTACCTACCTACCTACCTACCTACCTATCTACCTATTTACCTACCTACCTACCTACCTACCTACCTATCTACCTACCTACCTATCTACCTATCTACCTACCTACCTACCTACCTACCTATCTACCTATCTACCTACCTACCTACCTACCTACCTACCTACCTACCTATCTCTCTTGTATGAGGTTTCTGGCCTGGACTTTCTGGACCTATCCTCGAGGTTTGGCCCCACAGACCAGCAGTTTCTTAGTCCCACAGTCACATAATCACACAAATGCTTACACTAATTTGATTGGCCTAGGGCCCAGGCATATAACTTGCTAGCCCTCTAGTCTTATCTCTAGTCTTAAACTAACCCGTCTTGTTCATCCATGTGGCTCAGTACCTTTTCTTAGAGCAGCATTGCAGCTTCTTTCCTCTGAATTTGCTGCCACCCCCTTGTCACCTGCCACCTCCTTGCCACCCGCCACCTCCTTGCTGCCCGCCACCTCCTTGCCGCCCGCCACCTCCTTGCCACGCCACCTCCTTGCCGCCCGCCACCTCCTTGCCGCCCGCCACCTCCTTGCCACGCCACCTCCTTGCCACGCCACCTCCTTGTCGCCTGCCACCTCCTTGCCACCCGCCACCTCCTTGTCACCTGCCACCTCCTTGTCACGAATGCCTGTGGCATGTCTGCTCTGCTCTGAGATTTTCCCAGTCTGGTGCCTCTGCCCACACTTCCTGTCTGCCTTTGGTCAATCAGCTTTCATTAAACCCATAGGCGGGACAAATATTTACATTACCAGCATAATTCCACTACACTCTCTCTCCTTTCTTACTCTATAATAAAGTCTCTCTACATGAACCTCGCCTATATCTCTTTCCGTGGCCGCTGATCACTGCCCGCCTGTCACCTGCCAGCTACAGGTACATGCAAAATCACAACATAACACATGTCCCATACAGCATATAATACATCACCAGAATCCTGCTTTTCAATAAGTACCCTAATATTCCTTAGGTAAAATACAATAAAAGAATCTTTATCTTCAGAAAAAATAGAATGTATTTAGAGTTCTTAATGAGTATGTTCAAATAGATGCAAATCTATTTCATTGTCCTAACAATCCTCATTCTTACATGGCAGTCCTAAATATCATTGTGATTACAACAATCACAAGTAATACTTGTCAGGCTTCCTATGTGTCAGGAAGTTACAAGTCTCCTGTGTATATATTTTTCTTAAAGATTTATTTATTAAGGGCTGGAGAGATGGCTCAGCAGTTAAGAGCACTGACTGTTCTTTCTTCCGGAAGACCTGAGTTCGATTGCCAGCATCCACATGACAGCTAACAACTGTCTGTAATCCTAAGATCTGACACCCTTACACAGTTATACATTCAGGCAAAGCACCAATTCACATAAAATAAAAATATTTTTTAAAAAAATATATATTGGGGGCTGGAGAGATGGCTCAGCGGTTAAGAGCACCGTCTGCTCTTCCAGGGGACCCAGGTTCGATTCCCAGCACCCACATGGCAGCTAACAACTGTCTGTAGTTCCAGTTCCAGGCAAACACCAAGGCAAATAAATAATAAATAAATAAAGTTTTTTTAAAAAAATATATATATATATTGATTGATTTTGTATACAGTGTTCTGCCTGTATGTATGCTTGTGTGTCAAAAGAAGGCACCAGATTTCATTACAGATAGTTGTGAGCCACCATGTGGTTCCTGGAAATTGAACTCATGATCTCAGGAAGAGCAGCAGCCAGTGTTCTTAACTGCTGAGCAATCTCTCTAGCCCCATCTTCCTGTGTATATTAAATAGTGTAACCCTCACCACAATCCTACAAAGTAGCTCATGCCCTCATCCTCACTTTCTCCATGAGGAAGCACAGCAAAGTTAAATGATCCCACTGAACTCACCCTCTGTATTTAAAGCTGGGGGTGTAACTTTAGGAACCAGCTCAGTGGCCATCCTGTAACTAGGAAGTCAGCATAGATAAGGTGGATCTGATGGTGAGAAGTCAGACCCAAACTATTTATCCACATAATACATTCTCCTTTTGCCCAAGTCAGCTAAGATCAATGTGTTTACCACTTGGGACAAAAAAATCATAATAAAAATGAAAACATGAATCATAACTCAATGTAGTGTCTAGTAGTGACTTCTAGTGCCCAGGATGCATTCGATACTGAGTTACTTCAACATGGAAGGCAGGAAGGAAGGCACGGCAGATAGAACATGGAAAAAAAGTGCCAGATAGAGCATGAATTCTATCTGGTATTATAATAAAAACCTGGAGCCAGATATCAGGGAAAAGCTGAAATATTGGAGAGACGAGGAACAAACCCCAGACACTTCTCACCCAGCCGGTCCCATGAATCCCCAGTTCCAAGCCTCTGTCCCCAGCAAAAAGGGAAGTAGCAGGCCACGTGACGCAGCTCCTCATCCTCCAGCTTTACCTTTTTCTCCCACAGCTGTCTCACTTCCTGGTTCAACTTTTCTAGTGCTGGGATTGAAGGTGTTAAACCTTGAACTTACAGAGATCCAAAGTGATGGACTAACGGTGTGAGTCACCACTCCCTGGCTTGACTCTGTGGGTGGCTCTGTCCTCTGATATTGCATACTATTTTTATTAACTATACAAGATCTCACTACATTCCATTAGCTCTGTGAAGCTGGGCAAACATTCTTTCCCTCTTAATGCTCTATCTATCCTTCAGAAAAGTTCTCTTGAACAGCTGTAACACTCAAAGGGGCCAACAGTGGGGTAAAGCACCTGCAAGGCCCCACTTCTGCCTACTCAGTCTGTCAGCTTCTTTTTTTAATATTTATTTTTATTTTATGTGAATTGGTGTTTTGCCTGCATGTATAACTGTGTAAGGGTGTCACATCTTGGGATTACAGACAGTTGTTAGCTGCCATGTAGAAGCTGGGAATCACACTCAGGTCCTCTGGAAGAACAGTCAGTGCTCCTAACTGCTGAGCCACCTTTCCAGCCCCCATCTCTGCCTGTCAGCTTCTTAATCACAAATTCTCCTTTCCAGCACACCTTCTAAATGTGGACAGGGTCATCTCCTGCCCAGCCGACTGGCTGCATCAGTGTCTCCCAGGAGTTCTCAGGACACCAGCACAGTATCTGCCTACTATCCCTACTCAGACTCACAAGACCCAGTGCTTCTGCTGACTCACTTCCTAGCACACACTGATCGCCTTGTTCTTCAGTGTCCCAATACATGCCTGCTTGGACACATCGACTCAACTAGAGATGTGGAAATGTGTATGTGGGGGTGGGGCAGCAGGGAGAAGATATAAAGATGGAAAGCAACCAAGTGCTTTTCTTTGATTTAAAAATATCTTTAGAAGTCTTTTTAACATTATGTATGTGTGTGTGCACACGACACAGCATGTGTGTGGAGGTCAGAGGACAATTTGCAGGAACTGGTTCTCTCCTTCCACATGTGGGTTCCACAGACAGAATCAGGTCATCAGGTTTGGTGACAATGCCCTTATCCACTGAACTATTTTTATCCACTGAACTTGCCCTATGAAGCACTTTTTCAAATGTGAATGCCCCGAAGGAGACAGACTTTTAGTTCAGGCAGGCGCATGCTTGTGTCTTAAAGATGAACGGTCCTGTAAGTACAGTTTTAGGGCTCTCACCCAACCCTTCTATTACACTTACTGCTATTACACGTAGCAAGCACCTTAGGGAAAAAAGGAGGCGTTGTCCTCTGACCTCCACCCTCTACTAGTAAATAATTTTACAGAATGCACCAGTGGTGGCACATCTTTAATTCCAGCACTGTAGAGGCAGAGGTAGGCAGATACCTGTGAGTTAAAGGCCAACCTGGTTCCAGAACAGCCAGTGCTGTTACACAGGGAAACCCTGTCTCAAAAACCCAAACAAACCAACCAAATCAAAAGAACATCTGATCTGGACCTTCTAAGTGCAAAGGTGAATTTCATAACGTAACTTGCATACTCACATGAGTTTCAAGCTGAAGTTCAGTGTTACATACTTCAATATTCGAGACCTGAAAATTGCCGTAAGGTACTGGCTTTGAATTGTCCCTCCTCCCTCTAATTTATTCAAGGAGACCTTTGTTCAACACCCTTGTTCAACAAGGTAGAGCTGTGTAAAGCCTGAGTTAGCCACTGGAGCAAAACAATGCATCAGCTTGGGCCTGGAAACAAAGTAAGCTATTACAGGAAAAAGACTCAGCTGAAACTCACAATAAACACTAACATTAGTTCTGTCCACTTTCTTTCTGTTCTTTTGCCTGCACTATACATCTGTACACCACAAGTCTGGTGCCTGAAGAAGCAAGGACTCGTCATACCACTGGATCTGGACTTATAAATGGTTGTGAGCCACCACTGAACCATGCTGAAAGAGTATTCTTAACCACTGAGCCATCTCCATAGCCCCCACTAATACTAGTTCTTACTTTGGAAATTTTGAGGGAACAACAGTGCTAGAGATCAAAACTGAGGACTTCAAGCATGCTAGGCAAGCACATTATTACTGCACAACTGAGATCCACATAAACAACTGATTTTGCACTATTCAACAGAATCAAGCCATGTATGGTGGGTGACTCATATTTATAACTTTCAACACTTAGGAGGCTGAGACAGGAGAATTTCTGTAAGTTCCAGAATATTACTGTATTTTATTACAATAATAATAAAAAGTACTTATTGGGGCTAGAGAGGTGGCTCAGCTTTTAAGAGTGTGTTCCCCTCTTACAAAGGACCTAAGTTTGGTTTCCAGCACTCAAGTCTGACAGCTCACAACCAATTATAAAACCAGATCCAGGGCATGTGATACCCTCTTTTGGCTTCTCTGGGCACTGCACTAATGTGCACATACCTCCACACAGATATGCATATAAGCATAATTTTTAAAAATAAAAATAGGGATTTGAGAGATGGCTCAGCAGTTAAGAGCACTGATTGCCTTCCTAGTGCCGACATGGCAGCTCACAACTGTTTTCAATTCTCATTCCAGTAGATCTAATGCTCTTCTCTGGCCTTCTAGCCCATCAGACACATATCTCATGCCCAAACATATATACAGGGAAAGTACCCATACATACACAGTAAATTTTTAAAAACCCTTTTAAAAACAAACTGCTATAGTATACACTTTAAATAAAATATTTTGTTAAATGTACTGCAATATAACAATTCTTTTATAATTCTATGTATTTTTAAATATATAGAATTATGTGTTTAAATTATTTTAAATACATAGAATTATGTATTTTGTTAAAGACAAATTATTCTGCTGGTGTGGTGCAGGCTTTTAATGCCAGCATTTAAGAGGTAGGAACAGGTGGATCTCCATGAGTTTGAGGTCAGCGTGGTCTACATGGTGAGTTCCAAGATAGCCAGGGCTACACACTGAGACTCAGTTTCAAAAAAAAAAAAAGAAAGAAAATTATTCTAAGCTTAGTGCTGTGGTTTTACATCTGTGGTATCAGCATTTGGAAGATAGAGACTGAGGATCAGGAGTTCAAGGTCATCCTCAGTTATAAAACAAGTTGAAGACCAGCCTAGGCTATAGGAAACCCTGCACTGAAAAAAGAAAAAAAATTACTATAAAAATGGACTCTGTGAGGTTTCATCATACCACAAAAAAAGATCCCTGTTCTGAGATCAAAAAGGAAGCAAATACATATCTTAAGGTAGACCCTCAAAGCCAAACCAAGCCCACCCCTTTCTTAAAGGTCATACACTCGTTGTTTAAGAGTCATACACTCGTGTTCTCAAGTACAGAGCAAAGCCTATTTTTAGCAGCTCTGGTGTTTGCGAATGTGATGTAACAGCCTTGTGGATCTGAGGGTTCCACTAATTCATGGGCAGTCAGCCTAGTTCATATGCAAAGCCCCAAACTGACATAACTTTCAACTTACGGTTACAACACAGTTAACCAGAGGAGTGGAGCTGCTATATACCTAGCTACAAATTACTTTTTAAAAACATACAATATAAATAATTCAATTATTAGGAAATCTAAATCTAAAATAAGTGTAAGAGGTAATCCTGGGCTGAAGAGATGGCTCAGAGGTTAAGAACACTGGCTGCTCTTCCAGAGGTTATGAGTTCAATTCCCAGCAACCACATGGTGGCTCACAACCATCTGTAATGAGATCTGGCGCCCTCTTCTGTTCTGCAGGAATACATGTAAACAGAATATTATATACATAATAAAGAATGAAAACAATGAAAAGCCAGGCCATGGTAGCCCACATCTCTCTAATCCCAGCGCTAGGGAGCCAGAGACAGGTGGATCTCTGTGATTTGAGGTCATCCTGTTCTACAGATTCAGTTTGAAGACATCTAGGGCTATTCAGAGAAACCACTGCTGTACACTGTGAAACGTGGTGCTCTCATTGTTAATAAAAAACTGATTGGCTGATACTAAGTAGGATTTGGGGGGAGTGCGCAGAGAGCATGCTGGGAAGAAGGGCTGTGTCATAGGAGTTGCCAGACAGAGAGAGGAAACAGGAGGTGGAAGATCAAAGAGAGGTGATGCCACATGGTAGGATGCAGATGAATAAAAACGGGCTAATTTAAGTCATAAGAGCTAGTTAATAATAAGCCTGAACTATCAGCCAGGAATCTGTAACTAATATTAAGTCTTCATGTTGGCTATTTGGGAACTGGTGAGTGGGAGAGAAAAGTCCGCCTACAAACCCTGTCTTGAAAAATCAAAACGAACAACAAATAAAAAGCAAAAAGCAATCAATTCTTAGAGTGATGTCATTCTCTAGCCCAAGTGTCTCCTCTTTTGTAGTCAATTATGAAGTGTATTCTTTTTTAGTTGTATAGAATACTAGTTAAGTACACATGCATTAGTCCATAACACAGTGTAACTATTCAAGCACAGAATATCCTCCCAACCCCAAGTGATACCCAAATAAGAACCTTTCTTTCCCTATTGCAAAGTATATAGTAAGCAAGGATGGCTATTAAGTAGGTAACCAGATTAATACAGTGTGTGATTGACTTAAAATGTAGCCCAGGCTAACCTGGGATCCACCATCCTCCAGCCTCAACTTCCCAAGATTATAAACAATCACAGCTGGCTTTCAAATCTCTGTTAGATTGTTGTTTTGTCTAGTGTTTATTTTGAGACTGGCTTTCTCTCCCAAAAGTCCCGGAGCTCACTATGTAGACAAGGCTAGCCTCAAACTCTGAGATCCTCCTGCTTCTGCCTCCTCTTCTTCTTAAGTGCTGGGATTAAAAGTGTGTGCCACATCTGGCTAAATGTTTGTCTGTTTGTTTTAAAGTCTCTCTCTCTCTCTCTCTCTCTCTCTCTCTCTCTCTCTCTCTCTCTCTCTCTCTCTCTCT